>VDFB02284996.1:0-54074 GCA_007258455.2 Sequoia sempervirens | reverse complement strand
GCTTCTTTGTCAACTTTACTCTTTCATTTCCTTCATACAGTTCTTCCAACTTCTTCCAAACTTCATAAGCAGTGTCTAAAGAAAGAACCTTAGTTCGCTCAATTTTAGATAAAGAACTATAAATGGCATACCTCACTTTCTCATTCTCCTCATAAGTAGAAACCTCATATGTAGTAGTAGGACCACTCGCCAGAGCAACATACTTCATTTGAATAGCGTTCTAGGTTTTGTAACCAAGAGAAATAATATATCCTCTCGTCTGCACTTTCCAATCACTGTAATTAGATCCATCAAACATAGGGATCACCAACCTATGTGCCATCGGATCTTCCTTAAGTGGTTAAGCTCTATACCAAGGAACCAAAGCTATGATACCAATTGTTAAAAGGCGCAGGACAACTGAGAGGGGGGGTGAATCAGTTGTCACAAAAATTCAAACTTCAAACTTCAACATTTATCAATTCCACAACCACACTATTCTGTTATTAAGTATGAACATGAAACACAAATAACATAAAGTAAAATCAACACATGAACACCAAATTTTTACATGGAAAACCCAATGAGGGGAAAACCACGGTGAGGATTAACTCACAATATAAAGAGATAGCAAAACTGAATACAGAGGCTCACTGCCAAGGGCTCACTACCCAGAATAGGAATCATTGTCCAAATACAAAGGCTCACTGCCTACAGAAAGGACTCACTATCCAACAAGGAGGCTCACTGCCTACTGATACAAAAGAGAACAAAGGATCCACCACAACAATTAACACACTTCCATAACCTTGATTAAAAGATTGTAGAAACCTTCAGTTCACTGCCTTCAGGAATCTAACACAATGAAGTACTGCTGCCTCAACTCACTTTCACACACTTATGCTCTTTTTTATTTGTGGCTTACTTCGTCATTTTTCATTCACATTAAATTCTTCGCAATTCAACTTGCATTTATACCATCTTCAACCTTATAAACTTTCTTCAAGGTCAGCCACATACTCCTCATTTCATAAATTCAAATTAGGTCAGCAACTTAACATTCCCACAGTGGAAAGGAATGAGAGTGGACCAAAAAAAATATTTATCCAAGAACAAAAATAATGTCTCAAATCAACCACACGCTTCCTTAATTAATTTTAATTCTTCAAATGAAGTGTAAACACTAGGTCGGCCAAACCTAATGAAAACACAAATGAACATTGATGTACATGCTTCCCAACAAGAAGATAACATGAGGACAACACAAAAACTTCATTATGCATGAAAACACATCTTAGGTTCCTTTAGATACATCCGCAACAAGTGAAATGATCTTCGAACACCGAACTCCTTCCATCAGTCCATCTAGACTGTGCAAACACATATAGAAACTCAGAAACATGACTTCCAGATCACAAACCACATGCATCTTTGCCAAAACCAAAAGAACACCAATATAAGACACATTCCAAATCTGCAAGATCTGAAATAAAAAAGTAGAGGACTGCGGAGCAGAAACATTTTTCCCAATCCACAGAAAACCAACACTGCCAGAACTTGGAAACTCATCAATTCAACACATCTGCAACATCATAAAGATAGCTCTATGTACTCACAAAATCTCAAAAGAATCTCAACTATACATGTGCAATTTGCAACATACTAAACTATGTTGACATCAATGACAACATTAATGACAACACCAAACTTGCTCATACTTGCAACACATCCCACCTAGTATACCAACTCAAGCTCCACCTCAAAAGGAGAGAGCTCCCCTCTATAGGAGTGGATAAAATGAAATCCATCCAAACCAAATCCACCCCTCTCCTGTACACACAAGCTCCACCTCAATAAGAAATCATAAGAGAGGAAAGATATGTCCTCCATCTCCACCTGAAAAGGAGAGGACTCCCACTCAGTAGAAGCATACTCCACCTCAAAAGAAGCCAACTATAAAACATGGCAGAAACTAGTGACAATAGAAAGGAAAGGCATTACATCCATTGGCATAATAGGCACCTGATACTTGATACAAGAAGAAAAAAGTAACCCATCCAACAGCTTAAAGATTTATATTTTGAGTTAATATAGTGAGTGAAATTAATGTGAGGATAAATTTCATTACCCAAAAGAGTTTTTGTACAAGTTTATAAGTTATGTTTTTATTTTTATGCTTTTTATTCATTGCTAATATTTATTAGGATTAATTGTCACTTGGATTATAAATTTATGTTTCCATTGATTATGAATATTATTTTGGTTGTGAGATTTTTTATTTAATATCTACTTTTAAATGATGAATTCCCAAAATTCATTATATTTGGTATTAGGCATTGGTTAAGCTTAACCTATGAAAAATGCAATTCTTTATTTAGGTAATAAAATTAACTTGTAGTGAGAGATTAGTATAAAAGTGTACTCTATATTAAATGAAAATCAAGTGTGGGGGATGGGGATTAAAATTTAATGGGAATTTTTTTTGAGCTCTAGAAGTACAATATGGGAGATGTATTAATTGATTAAAATCTTTGGGTTGTAATTTTTAAAGAATGTAGTGTGTCTATGATAGGAAGGAAAGGGACTATGTAGGTAAATGTTTTGATAGGAAGGAATTATTTGGGAATCTTTGAGAATGACAGAAGATAATTTTGTATCTAAACATTTGAATTGTTTCAATAGAGTTATTAGTTAGCTTTTTTAAAGATATACATGAATATGGATGAAGAAGACCAATGCATTACTATGTTGTGTTCATTATCTAATTTCTGGTATAACAAGATTATTGTAATCAATTTAGCCACTTCAAAGGTGGAAATTGATGAGGTGGTTGTTTCTTACTTATTAGAGTAAATGAGAATTAAAAAAAATTGATTCTATTGAGGATTATTTGGTCACCAAATATGGGTTTATATAAATAGAAAAGAAAAATAAAGGAGATAAGAGACTATCCAATTTAAAATGAGTATCTAAATCTCTTGGAAAATCTATTGTTAAGTGTTACCTAATTTATGGAAAATTGGTCATATTTAGAATAAATATAAAGATAAGAATGAAAAAAGAGGGCGTAATGATGAATTGAATATAAAAACCTCTAATGATTAATCTAAGAATGTGTTTGTGTCATTTTGTTAACTAACTCATGTGATCAAGCATGATTTATTAATTATATGGAACTTATTTTCATAGGAATCTTCAAAGGGAGAGGTTTAGTGTGTATAATAAGTATAATGGAGGTGAATTATTCTTGAGAAAAAATATATCTCAAAATTGTTGGCCAAGGAAAAGTTATTCTTGTGTTTTTAGGTGGAAGATTGAAAATTTTATCTAAAGTTTCGTACATCCCAAGTTTGGCAAGGAACTTTATCTAGTGAGAAAAATAAATGATGTGGTAGTATAGGTAGCCTTTGGAAATGAATTTAGATTCATAAACCTCTAATGATGAATCTATGGATGTGTTTGTGGCATATTTTATAACTTATGCATGTGATGAAGCACGACTCATCAATTATTGATGCCTTTAGCAATCTCCTTAGCCTCCCATTATTTATGGAAACTTATTTTTTTCTTTTTCTCCCACTCATTAATATATGTGTCTCCCTATGATGAAGGACCCTCCTGAGGTGTGCTTGAAAATGGAACAACTTTTTAAATAAAAAGGCTAAATAATGCTTAGACATGACTTTCTCTTATCAAATTTTTGATGCAGAGCATCCTGAGCAAACAAGCTATCCAACATCAACCAAAAAAATGATTTTATTTAATTTTTCCTTTTGTTTTCTTTTTCATGTTGTTAGTGAATAAATTAAAAATGCAAGGTAACATTTAATAAATAATTTGGTTATAGCTTGTTGGAAAGTTGGTTATGCAAATTATTATTTGATTTTTTTTTCCTTTTCAAAGCACATTCCAGCAAATTATTTCTTGGGCACTGGAATTAGAAGTTGGAGAGAAAGCATAAAAAATTAAATTATTTATTTCCTTGTTTAATTCTTTTCGTCCAAGCCTGGAATTGAGGAGACATTGGTAATTGTTCTTGGTGAATTTGGAAGCTAGAAGGTTGGGTGTGGGATTTTTGGGAGTGGTCTCCCATCTATGTTTTGTGAATTCTAGAGTTATTGCTACAACTAGAAGTGTTTATGTAGGTGGAATGAAGAATTGGAGAGGGGTCTTCGACAGAGTGGAGTTTTACAAGCAAGATTGTTGTGGAGAAGACCAGTGATGTTGTGATTGGATTTATTTGTTGTAGCTTGTTGTTTTAAACCTAATATAAATTAGATTTGTTGAGTTTTGCATCAACCATCAGGCTACATAGCTTTGTAGTTCCAAACTTCTTTGTAATTTTCAATAGTTGGAGAATTTTGTAATGAAATTTAAAGACTAGTTTTCTTGAAATTCTTGTAGTTCAAGCTTTGTGTTTGAATTTTATTTAATTATTGAAAGTTTGATAGAAAGGAATTTTGGTTCCTTTGAAATAAGGAATAATGTGTAGCCGGTGATAGAATAGAGGAAGGTTGTATATACAACTTGAATTGTGATGGTGATTTTGTTTCAACTTGTTGATGCAATGAATTCAGTTGAATAAAATAGGAATCTTATTGTAATATTTTTTTGGATGATGTTTAATTTTGTGGGAAGAGAGTTTCCTGTGTGATTTGTGTGTTGAAGGGGATGTGTTTGGGAAAGAGGGAGTCCATGCTTGCATCATTTGGTATCAAAGCAGGGGATCTTGAGAGTGGAGAGGATCCACCAAGACCTGCACAAGAGTGAAGCGGTTGTGGAGAGATCGTGAGGATTGTTGCAAGTAGATAAGCCCTAAGAAATTGAGAACTAAGGATCCAATAAAGAATATTTTTTGTAGATTGAGAGTGTGATGACAAATTGTATATCATGAGGTCAGAATTGTAGATTATTGCAGTAGTTGATATGGGTATAGTCATAAGGAAGAATCTTGTCATTTGGGAAGTGTGGAGATGGTATGAAGAAAATAAGACATGGGGGATGATCGAAAATATACAAAAGTGATTGGATAAGCTGGAAAAATCAGAGGCATAATTAAGTGAACAAAAATACATGACTAAGGAAGATGATGATGGAGTGAATAGTGAAGAGCCTATAGTAGAGGTAGTTGAAGAGGATAAAAATGAAGATGCAACGATGGAATGTGAAAAGTTTGTAGTGAAGGATGAGGAAGAAGATGGTTTGTTATCACAAATTTTGGTGGTGGAGAGTGAATAGTTGGAAAAGATCACAGCAATTGAAAGTGGGAAGCATCACAACGAAGAAAGTAGAAGTTATTAATGCAACTGATGGTGAATTTACAATATGACTAAAGAGGTAAATCTTGTTGCATTTTGTAATGATGCTTTAGTACTTCCATTTGAGGTAGTCAAGGTTGGAGAATGTGAAGAACCTATGGAAATATTCAATTTCCATATGGTATTTGATGAAGGTTTGTATACATCAGACTGTGATATGAGTGAAATGAGAGTTTGGTGGAGGCTGGATACTAGTGGGTTGGATCCCATGAAGGAGAGGAAAGGAGAAATAATTTGGTGGAGGAGGATGACACATGGTGGATGTGAATCCATAAAAGGAGATAATTTTGGTGAATGGAGTTGTGGGAGGAAGATGACAATTGTTCCAACATGGTGTTGGAAGAGGAGGAAAAATAATTAATCTTCTGCACTTATCCCAACGATGGAGTTCACTGCAGGTTGCATTCAACCTGGAAGAGTAGTTCGACTACTCAACTCCACCTTGTGAGCCTATGCTCAAAAATTTCATACCTGGTGTGTCTAATGCAGGAGCATCCTTAGGAAAACAAGCTATCCAACATCAACCAAAAAAATTATTTTATTTAATGTTTCCTTTTGTTTGCTTTTTCATGTTGTTGGTGAATAAATTAAAAATGCAAGCCAACATTTAATAAATAAATTGGTTATAGCTTGTTGGAAAGTTGGTTATGCAAATTATTATTTAATTTTTTTTCCTTTTCAAAGCACATTATAGCAAATGCTTTCTTGGGCATTGGAATTGGAAGTTAGAGAGAAAGCTTCAAAAATTAAATTATTTATTTCCTTGTTTGATTCTTTTCTTCCAAGCTTGGAATTGAGGAGTCATTGGTAATTATTCTTGGTGAATTTGGACGCTGGAAGGTTGGGTGTGGTACTTTTGGGAGTGGTCTCCCATCCATGGTTTGTGAATTCCAGAGGTATTTCTGCATCTGGAAGTGTTATGTAGGTGGAATGAAGAATTGGAGAGGGGTCTTCAACAAAGTGAAGTTTTGCAAGAAAGATTGTTGTGGAGAAGACCAGTGATGTTGTGATTGGATTTACTTGTTGTAGCTTGTTGTTTTAAACCTGATATAAATTAGATTTGTTGAGTTTTGCATTAGCCATCAAATTGCATAGCTTTTTAGTTCCAAATTTCTTTGTAATTTTTAATATTTGGAGAATTTTGTAATGAAATTTGAAGACTAGTTTTCTTGAAATTCTTGCAATTCAAGATTTGTGTTTGATTTTTATTTAATTATTGAAAGTTTGAAAGAAAGGTCTTGTTGGTCCCTCTGATATAAGGAATAATGTGCAACTAGTGAAAGAACAAAGGAAGGTTGTAAACACAACTTGAATTGTGATGGTGATTTTGTTTCAGTTTGTTGATGTAATGAATTTAGTTGAATAAAATAGGAATCTTATTGCTATATTTGTTTGAATGATGATTAATTTTTTGGGAAAAAAGTTTCCTATGCGATTTGTGTGTGGAAGTGGATGTCTTTAGGCAAGAGGGAGTACCTTCTTGCATTGATTTTTTTATTGAGTGTGATAATATATTATATTAGTGCATCATAATATTTCTAATTTGTGTGTAAAATATTCACTAGATTGTTAAATAGGAAATACTAGTGAAGTAGCTTCAAGAGTATGGGTATTAGATATTGTCTTAACTATCAAATTTCTAACTAACCCTTAAGGATTATTAAATATGTGGGGCTTGTCATTGTTAGGAGAAACATCCCAAAGTGCTAGGGTTTTTTAATTTAGAAAATATTCAAAACCAAAGAAATTTTTTCTTACTTTCTCTATATTCTAAAAAGAATCCCATCCCTCATTATTTCTTTATGATGTGTCAAAATCCAAGGTTGAGACTATGTCCCATCCTGGTAATGATAATCACCCACTCTCCCTAACTAATCTCCCTTTTTATGTGTGATACTATTGATATCTACCTAAAAAATCAAGGTAATTTCTCTAAATTAGAGTCATGAACTAAATCTTGGAAAAAATCCTACTTGATAGATAATTTTTTCTTCTAAGTAAATATCTTAAGTTTGAGGATAAAATGTCATAATTCCCTTGTCCTTATGAACTAAACATTAAATAAAATCCTTTCATATGCCTTGTTTCTCAAATCATTTATGATTTCATCAACCTCAAATTTTGTAATTAAAGTGGTAGGAAAAGGGGAAATATCCTTTTTTCTTTTTGAATTATTGTGGGATTTAATATTTTTTATAGTTTTATCATCATGTGAGATAAATTTATCAAACTCTTCTATTTCACTAGGAGACCTACTAGAGGCTGTTGAAAACCTACTACTTGATCAATTCCCTAGGTATTTTTAAAATATTATTCTATCATTGATTCATTTCTATTCAATTGTCCAATCTTGAAAATACAACTTTGTTATTCAATTTTGATCCCTCTTTTAGGTATATTAGTGTCATATGGGAAAATATGGGTTAGTTGTAGAAGTTAGAAATAAAGCAATCAATGCAATAAAAAAAAAAACCAATCAAGAAATGATCACATTAGCCCATACTCAATGAAATTGGGTTAGAAAACATCAAAAAGATTCAATCAAAAGCATAAACATTCAATTCAAAGCAAATTGAATCAAAACAATGTGCAAACCTTTAATCTTATTGTGGGATTGTGCTCCAAGTGAATGTGGATGGCTCTATTGAGCACTTTCACATGATTGCAAAGCTCAAAATTATGATTATGACTCACAATTGGCTCAAAAAAATGAATTTCTCAAGCTCATGAAGATTGTGAATGAATATTAAAGGAAAAATTGAGTTGTTTTATAGAATTAGAAATATCAAATCAATGGTTAGGATTGAAGATCAAGATCGACAAATGAGAGGAGATTAAGGGGATGGATGAAGATCAATGGATGAAATTGAATGAGAGACCAAAAGATCCCTATTTTCATGGAAAAGAGGTTAAAGATATTTTGGAGGGAAAATATCTATTCAAATTTGAATTTGAATTTGAATTTGGGAATATTCCTTTTGGAGGGAAAGATATATTGAAAAGGGAATATTCTTTGTGCAATTTGGAAGAAATTATGAAATTAAATATATGTGAAAATTATTTAATCATGTGATATAGAGGAAAATTATATTTAATTAAATAATGAAAATTATTTAATCAAGGTGGAAGGGAGAAATATTGAATTTAATTAAATAATTCAAAATTGTCCAATTAAAAGGGAAATTAATTAGAAATGATAAAAAAGGATGAATTAACCAAATAATATCAATTATTCAATTAATAGAGGAAAAAGATGAGTTTAATAAAATAATTGGAATTTATTCAATTAAATAGAAGAATTAGGTGAAAAGGAGGAAAATGATGTTAATAGGCAATATCAGGATATGAGATATGTTCAGGACATTTTTAGGTGTCTACATTTTTCCCCTCTTTGAAGCGAGGTACCTATTGCATTGTTTCAAAGACCTGATGCTGCTCAAAAAACAAAAAAAAATGTATTTTACTTAATGCCCCACTATGCCCCAACGGACGAAGGAATGAAGGTGTGATGTCCCCTCAAGAGATCAATTGGAAAAAATAATTTTTGGGTTGAGACCACAACAAGGTTACGTGAGTAGTTTTTTTGAGAAAAGGATGAAAAATAGGTCTTAGGACGCTGATAAAGTGGTTAGGATCAATGACGAAGGTTGAAAAAATAGGCCAGGAGGTCCATCAAGGGTAAAACCCTAGGGTTTGGGGACCATATATAGGATTTTGGGCTCAACATATCCTCATTTACACTCTTCCATTTGTGATATTTTAGAGCTCCAGACATCCACTCCTTTCAAACACCTTTCACAATGGCATGGATTCCTCAAGCCCCACATCATGCAAACCTGGTATGACAATTCCAAAGGCCAACAGGAGTGGACCTGGTTGTACATACCACTTTAATTTTTACTTGCACATAGTTTTAGGCTGTTTAATTTATAACCAATCTATAGATCAGTGTATCTAAACATTGGCATGTTGTGTTTACATTTGCAAATTGTTACGTTTGTGACAATGTGGCATGCTTGTGATAGGATATCATGTTTGGGATAAACTAGTGTAGATAGAGCGACACATTTGAAAACACGTTTTCATTTTTATTTAAGTGTTTACCACATTTTAAAATAAGCTTATGTTTGACTGTTACACTTTATTATATTTGTGCATAACAACGTGTTTGTTCTTTTGATTAGCAGACTTAAGCTTTTAATAATAAATTTGATAATTTGACGTCATGGTTATTATGCTTGCAGATGATGCTTTGTACCATCTACTCCTAGTAGCGTAGGCCTAGGATTTTGGATCAAATAGCTACTATTGGAAAGGTTGAGATTGAGTTTCTAGCTTCAATCAATCTATATCACATTATATATATATACATGCCTAATATTTGGGCACATAGATCTATGATAATTATGCTCATTGAGTGGTGGAGGTTTGAAACATCCATATTCTACTTACCTATAGGAAAGTGCATTGTCACTCTAGAGGATGTATGGTGCATCCTTAGATTGCCTATTCAGGGTGTTCATGTTGTCTATGATATGGATTGGGGAGAAGCGACCATGGCAAGACTCCTTGATGAGGATGGGATAGAGGTGGTAGATGGGAATATTGACTTACATCCATATGTTGGTGAGGTTGATGATATCACTTTGATACTAGCTTGGCTAATCATGGGGCCTTTGATGCCTAATAGACAATCCTGATAGTTTCCTATCAGATGGGAATTGATGATCGATGACATGATGACAGAGGGGATTACTTATGCATGGGGACCCTACATCCTTACCCACTTATATCATGACATGCTCCAAGTGTTATACAAAGGTGCTACTAGCTTATCTATAGGTTGTACTTTGCTCCATGTATGGGCATGGGAGCATATAGTTGTGACTCAACCAATAGGAGAGTCTGAGAGAGAAGTTGGGGATACATTTTCCTACTGATATGGTTTTATGCTGACTTACATGAGGACTAGAGAGATGCACTATTGGAGGGGTGTATTTGATGAAATGATAGAGTTTGTGTGATATCCATGGATTAGATGTGAGGAATGGAGGGATGATCACCTCCACATAAAATTTTGCAAATAGACACATTGGTTGATCATGTGCACTCATCATTTCGTCAAGAGATATTTGTTGGACAAGGTTAGTAGACATTTTGGCGAGTGATAGACTATTTTTTATGTCAATTATGATCATGCTACCTTTTCTTGCATAGTGTGGGAGATTCTTGCATGGGGTCCTATGGTGGTGCCCCAAACATCATTGATTGAGTTTGATCAGATGGATCCCATTGCATGGGGATGGGAAAGTGGTCCTAATGACCTTGGGATGACACAAGAGTACGACACTTGGTGGGTCTAGAGATGACCACTTCAATTTACACACCTTCCTAGTGTAAGTAGGCCTAGAGACGTAGGGGCTCGAAAAATAAAATGGAGGTAGGGCCGTGAGAGGAGACTGAGATAGAAGGCTCCAATAGAGTAGCAAAAAATAGTGTAGGTAGCACAACATGATTCCCCTCGATAGGATCTACCTCGATAGGATCAACAAAAAGTTAACCAGATCAATAGCAACATGATCAACAACAGGAGGCTAGGGGAGATGGAGATCTCAATTTCAAGTTGGAATTAGTACTATTAGAGAGGGAACAATCCCTTGCTAAGAGGGACCATTCTAGAGTTAATAGAAACTCCTAGAAAGTAGAGTGGGATATAGAGATTACCTGATGCCAATAGGTAGAGGGACAGGTGGCTCACCTCACTACTAAGAGAGACATAGCCAGGGCTAAGAGGGATACAAAGAGCTTGTAGCAAATACAACTTTATATTTCTCATGGGGCATGATCATCATGGATCGCCATATGCAGGAGACACAATCTCTCATACAAGAGGCAACATACTATAGGAGCCTCTATCAGGTGGAAGTGCCCCAAGATAGATGGCAACCTAGGTTCTTTGCTTGGAGTAGTACTATAGTGGGATCTAGTAGATTAGAGGGTGAATCAGTATGACCTCCCTCTCAATAGATTCCACTAGGACATGGTGAGTAGCAACCACCAAGGCATGATGATCAAAATATTAGGGGTCCACCACCTTTGGCTTCTCCTGATAGGGAGGATCATCTAGGTTGAGGATAACTCAGCTTTGTACATATATTATTTTGATGTATTTTTTATCATTGATGTATACACATTTTTATACACTCATTAGTTGTTGAGCCTCATTTGTATATGTATTTTTGATGTATATTATCATATCACATACTCAATGTACCAAATGTTGTCTCATGATAGTTTCATTTTTTATGATATATGATATGAATTGTCTCTTTTTTATGTGGCTATGCATGGTATTATGATGTATGTTTATGTATGCTTTTATCATGTATGGTGTATGTTATGGTTGGATGATACATTCTATGATGGAAATGCTATGATATATGGATGGATGGATGCATGTTGTTATGCTAATTATATTTGGATGTAGGATGCATGTGGTGGATGATGATATGATCATGGTTTTATTTTTTGTATTTTTCACATGATATATGATGATGCTCATGAAAGATGGATGATATGATATTCATATTGATGGTTTTTGGATGCAGGATGGGATGCATATATTTGTTTGTTGTATGTCATGATACTTGGATAAAAAATTTAGTATGAATAGAGATAGAAGAATGAGATAGAATAGAATATCAGGATACCAATAAATCTATGAGACTTTATTGGACATGTGATGAAGTAGGATAGATGATTTTTCTTTTCTTTTAGGTTGTGCTAAATAATATAGAGAAATCCTTATTTTGATATAGCAAGTAGACATGATGCACCAAGGTAGGAACAACCAGGGTGTCTTTGCATCTATTGCACAGACTTTGAATATGCAAATAGATAGGATTATACCTATTCATACCTAGCATACATACACCTTTTTTTATCATGTGAGAAAATTAAGCCATCAAAGTAGAGAGAAAAATACACAAAAGGTATAAAGAACCTGATATACACCTATCATTGTTGTAATATGCCAAACATTCATTGAAGTAAATTTCCTAAAGTTTTTACTATGAAAGTAAATAAAATTTCTTAAAAATTTTACTATGAAAGTAAATAAAACTATGTAAGAAGCCATTACAATAAAAAAATTTCCTTTCTTTATTGAAAATATATGAACAAGATGCTATAACAACTTTACAATAAGGATTTACATTCCATTACAATACTTCACAAGTACAATATTCCAAGAAAGTACAACACTACATACATAGCTCCTATGAGTTTCATGACATAAGATATAGATGGTCCAGGAATCCACATTTCAAAACCTTGGTCCTATGTCACCTACTGAAGAGGAGAAGCATCACTCGAGCACTTTTCTGCCAACCACAGACTCATGCAATCCCCCACCCATCTATCAATGATAGATGGCCCTACCCTTCGAGGAAGGTATTGGTTTGGTAACCCCATAAACATACCATTCTGAGCTTAGTGCGATGCCCTACATGACTAGGATTTATAACCTACACTAGGTACCCTTCATGCATTTAAGTAGCTACAGTGAACTGATAGTGGAGTCTCAAATATCTCACTATCTATAGCAGAGTCTTGGAAATTCTCACTACTTTGGCCAAAGTATTCTCACTCAGTACTTCGAGTGAAGGTCTACCATTCACTTACACTTTAGCAATCTCATTTTGACTTGAGGTCATTATATCTATGCCTACGTAATCCCTCTCCACAGGAAATCTACTCCCCAGGATAACCTATCTCTTTAACACAACCTAAGGTAGCACAACTCAATAAGCAAAGTACAAGTTCACTCCCTTCATTGGATAGTGTTCCTAGGAGTAACCTACTAGCTTCCTAGCAAAAATAACTATCTAGTTTGAGTGTACCCTAAGCTTGTCTATGTTTAATCATAACTAGTATAATAACAATACCTATGATAAACACACTATTTTCCCATGACTACACATGTCTAGTATATTAATAATAATCTAGTCAAATAGTCTCTCCTATCATGGAGTACTTACAAATAAAGCACAAAAAGTAAATAGATTTTGTTTTTCTTTTCAATGTAAACTTTACTTTTCTCTACATGCAAGTATCAATAAGACTAGATCAATCAATCAAGACGTGGCATTTCCAAATATAGAATAATCAAACGAAGAATATTCTCATGCCTATTTTATAGCTTCCCAATTCGACTAGATGTAGTCGAAACACCTTTAGAATGGAAACTCTCTCCAACAAAGTCTCACAACTCCTGATCTCTCAAGTTGGAAATTACTTCTCAAAATATAACTAAAATTCTCTTAATTCTCAAGACTCTCCCTTACTATTTGGTTAGAATATTGCAGATAGAAAAGCACACTAAAATGCAAATTGTTGCATAGTAATAATGCATAAAAGAGAGATAATAAGGCATCTCAAACAATGAACTCTTGCTGCTATTTATATAGCAAGCAAGTAACTACACTACCTACAGTTTAGGCATGATATTGATAGAAACAAGCATGCATAGCAACACCACTAACACAACTTTGAAAGGTGTAAAATAAGTAAGTAAAGACTCAACTTGAATACCAACATATCAACCCACTTACTGACAACAATTGGAGAATAAATCAACTCACCATGTCATAGAATTCAACTATCAACAATAAGAAGACTTCTATGATAAACATAATACAAATGTGGCATGATTTTACTCTCAAGAGAAATAGTCAATAGCAAAAACATGCCACCCAATAATAGCATCAACTTAGTCTATGCTAAGTATCAACTCATATACTCAATTGATTAGACAAAGTCATCGATTGATCAAAGTATTTAACAATTGTGTGATTGTTACAACAGATCATGGTGATGTTGTTGACCAAGTCCATGATTCATAAAGGCGTTGACCTTTTCCATTATCGACTTTATTGTTTATACAGTTTGTAGATTTATCCTCTCTCTTTAGTATGACAACAAGAACATAAATAACGACTCATGAATATAGTTGTATTCTTCTCAAGGTTTCAACCATTAAGTCATCCATGATTATTGACTTCAAACCAAATATATTTAACACTATAATCAACTGATAATCATTGTTTGAAATAGTCGATCTCAAGGTATGTGAGTATTAATTTCTATCATGTTTCAACTTTAGGACTTCTTGAACCTTGTTGATAACTTCAAACTCTAATATTGCAAGTACAATAGTTCATATAGCTCATAAAATTCCAAAATCATGATGTTCCATGGTGGTATTGTTGAACACCTGGAATACTAAGAGGGGGTGAATCAGTATTCCTTGAAATTGATTAACTTAAAAGTGCATTCAAAACATCTCATTTAATTTGTGAAAATGGAGATGAACAATTAAAGCATGCATCACAACATTCAACACAAGAACACAAGATTTGCGTGGAAAACCCTTGAAAGGGAAAAACCACAATGAGTATTAGTTCACAATATATCATAACCGATTACAATGGATTAAAGATTGGAGGACTCACTATCTAAGGACTCATTTTCCAGAAATAAAGGCTCGCTACCCAAAGGACTCACTATCCAGAATAGAAGAATGGCTCACTACCAAATTCTGAATTGCTAACAATGCATCTACAACATGCTAAATATACAATTCCAATTAAGCTCAGAAAAATGACTTTACACACTTCATACTTCACCACTATCACCTTTCATACTTCACTTTACATCACCTCTCACACACAATTGTTGCACATATAGTTTTTGTTGCACCAAAAGATCAGTCACTTGTTAATGCTCGATACAATTACTAGATTTAATGAATCCACAGGAAGCAGTTAAGCCATGTAACGAACCCAAGCGTTGTATTGCACAAAACAAGGAGACCAAGGGCGCACACCTTGCAACAATCCCCCCAATGCAATTAAGAGGTTTGAACTCATGACCCAGGATCTGATACCAATTGTTGCATAAACAAATGTCATTGTACCAAAAGATAGACCTATTAATTCCTGATACAACCACCAAAGTTAATGAATCCACAAGAAGTAGTTAATCCATGTCACAAACCCAAGCGCTATGTTGTATAGCACAAATAGACCAAGGGCGCACTGTTGCAAGGTGTGCACCCTTGGTCTCCTTGTGTTGTGCAACACAGTTATCAAGTTTGTGACATGGCTTAACTACATCCTATGGATTCATTAACTCTAGTAGTTGTATCAGGCATTAATAGGTCAATCTTTTGGTGCAATAACAATCATCTATGTAACAATTGGTATCAAACCCCTCGCTTGTGTTGGGGGATTGTTGCAAGGTGTGCCTCATTGGTATCCTTGTGTTGTGTAGCACAACGCTCGGGTTCGTGACATGGCTTAACTTCCTTCTATGGATTCATTAACTCTAGCGGTTGTATCGGGAATTAACATGTTGATATTTTGGTGCAATGACAACCATCTATGTAACACACACATATTTTAACAAAAATCTCTACATCACACCTTCAAACACTAAATCAACCTTCTATATGTACATACATCTTCACAAACAAACATATCATCAATTAGGTCGGCCTAATTGAATGAAACATGTAACACCATAACCTATCAGCTCAAAAATCCAACCCACATACCTTGCAAAAGAAACCAAAAAAATCTCTTCACCAAAATAGGTCAATATGACCTATAATTACTCCCATGATTCTACTCCTTTCATAATTCAACTCTACACAACCCCAAAATCCTTAGGTCGACACCACAGAACAAAACTAGTGAAACAACAACTGAATGAACCAACTATCCATCCATAACTCAACATGTAGACCATAAAATCACTTGAAACTTGGAGTGCATAAACTTTTGATATCCTTAAAACTACAAAGAATAACAATCATCTTTTGTGTAATGTGAATCATTCTAATATGCACTTTTCACCTGTAACTCTGCTTCTACTAAGCCTGATACTCTGTCATCAATATCTTCAATTGTGAAAGGAATACAACCCTAAAACTTTATACATATATACATTTAATACATAAAATTATTACCTCATAACTACATAATAAGATTATTCAAAGCAGAGCAATCTGAACCACAAAACGTTTGCTCTGTTACTTACTATTCCAGTCTGGGATAGGCAATTTCTACCAAAACACTTGGTCTTCTTCAGACTTCTCTAGACTATGTACACATATATGAACCATCACTTCTACAATGGGTTTCCATCAATGACAACACTATATACCGTCATGCTCATGTTTCCAACAATTTCCCCCTTTTTCATTGATGGCAACACACTTCCCTAACATACCACTCTACTTCTCTCCCCCTTTGACCTCAAGGGAAAAAGGTACAAAAATTATATTACATATTTGCTTCACTCTCACTTTTTGATATATTTAAATGATAATATCTCACCCTAACTATGTTATCCATTACCAAAAAGACAAAATTATACTACAACACCATCTACTAACTCCACATATGTACATTGATATCAAAAATTGACTATACAAATCAAAAAATGTAGACCTTAACTCTAATATGTTACCTTTATTTTTGCAAGGTGTGCCTCCCAATCCTTCTTGGTGAAGGCAAGCATGTAGATTTGGTTCTCAAATTATGCATGGAGGTCTTCTCCGTCTTTTGGAGAACTAGGCACTATTGTCTTTTGCACAACCTTCTCTACATTCACCAAAACTCGAGTTAAAGATGTATGCTTAACATTTACCATATCTCAAACTTGACTATACTGCATTATGGTTTTTTTTTTTGTTCCTATAGTAAAAATAATTGACCATGTATATTTTCAATGACTGCTCTAGAAGCTCCATCTCCATCATTGACTGAATCATAAACTCCTAAGGCATGAGAAATTTGAGACTCAAGTGAGTCCATATGATCCTTAATGCTCCTTATAAAAACTAGCCACTTCAAACATAATTGAAATAATTGTTTGGCTTCTTCCAAACACCTTTGAACTTCCTTCAAGTTTCCTTATCAAAAACATCATCTAGCCTTTTATCATTGAATTTCTTTTCCATTTCCTTCTCTATATTTTCTTTCAAACCAGCAGAATACACCTTAAAGGAATCTAACAATAACTTCAATTGTTGCACATTGGATAAATAATTGTCAATAGAAATTTTGAGAAGTCCTTGCAATACCTTCACAAATTCATCCACCAACTTAGTACTCTTCTGGTTAATTTGAATAATCTCCTTTCTCATGGAGGCATGAAAAACATCACCAAGTTGTAGCTTATGTAGAGGGAAAATCTTGTCCAGGTCCACTTGACCTTGTTGCATAGGAATCTATAGTAGATGTGCAAACACTACCAGTTGAAATTGTAATTGCATATCCAAGAGATCTTTCAATGAATCTCTAGAGGATCTAGATGAACCACCTGTTTTAGTACTTTCATTTGCATGGGTATCACTCTTCTCTTTCTCTCCACTACCAGAGCACTCTTTAGAAAGCTTCTCAACTTCTGGAGGAAAATTTCATTCCTCTTGAACTTTAGTCTTTTCCAAGACTCCTTGCTCAACTTCATTGTTCTACTCATCAATTATCTCCACATCTAGAGGATTTTTTTCTATCAATATATCTTCTTTCTCATGTTTCTCTTGTTGCTCTATGATAGGCTCATTGATTTTTGGAAGAGATGTATCTTGTTGCATTTGATCTTCAATCTCTGAAGGAGTGGCTTCCTTATTTTCATGCACAACTTTCTTCATTTATGCAAGGATTTGTGTTGTTATCTCCTTTGTGTGCCTCTCCATCCTCTTGATTTCTTCTGAGTCATTCCCCATTAAGGTATCTACCCTATGTTTGGTCCTGAATTATTTTCCTTGCAATTGAGAAAATCTTATTCTTTCTTCAGGAGTAAGAGCTACTCCATTTTTCTCTAAGGCTTGTTTTCTTATCTTTTCTTCTTCCACCACAACTTTTTTTCTATTGGAATTAATTGAATATGCAATACTCGCCGAGAGTTGGTCACAAATATCACCTAGATTCACATCAAAGGTCACCATATACATCTCTATCACCTTTCCAATTGTAGCTTTGTTAATAGGAGTCAACTCTTCATATAGTAATGTTGTTTCCTTAGTGCACCATGCTCTGAAATAACACTAAATAATGCATCAAACTTCATAGGACTATGTTCACAAACCTGAGGGGTCTTTTCTTTCTCTTTTCCCTTTTTTGTAATAGTCTCTTCCTGAGATACCTTTGACTTTCTTTTCTAGACCAACTAATATTCTTCTTCTTACTCTTCTTCTTCACAATTAATAATCTTTTCTCTTGTTTCTTTTTCTTACCTTCTTCTCTTGGGATACTTCTATTGCATAGAGGTGTTGGATATATATTTCTTCTTAGAACCACCTAAAGACTTTGTTCTAGAAGGCTTTGTTACAATAGGTGGTGTGGAGACTGAGGTCTTGCCTAACCTTCTTGATTTTTGTGGAGTAGTCTAAGGAGTAGATGTGCCTTTATATTTCTCTGTATGGTCATCAGGCGCACCAAATCAGCCTTCATCTTTTCAACTTTTTCTTCAATTTCCTTCTTCTTCTCCAAGTTTTCTTTATTATATTTCTCTTTATAAGTACCAAACCTTTCAATTGCATGATCTTTAGGTTTTCTCACTACAATCTCATCAAGACCAATGCATTCTGACTCATCTACCTCATAAGGAATTTTTGGAACCAAATAGTTTTGGCTTCAACTACTTCCATATAAAAGTCAATTCATTCTTGTATTTTTCCATAAATTTTCTTGGAATCCTTTCTCTCTCTTGCATCTGGAATTGAAAAGGTGTAAATAATCCCCACAACATTGAATGACAAGACTTTGTACTAGGAAATCTTCTCAAGTGATCTCTAATTTGAGTGGCTATTAGAATATTATCTAGCCATACAACATTCTTTGTTCCGAGAAACTCATTGAGAAAGTAAAACATCAAGCAAATGATAAGAGTACCATACCAAAAAGGGTATTTTGACTCCTTTTTCTTTTACAAATTTTCTAACAATTTCAATCTCAAGAGCTCACAAAAATCAATGTATAAACCTTCCTTCACCATCTAGTATGTAGTATGTATTGTGATGGCAGACATAGAATTCTCTCTATTTACATATAATATCTTGTCACCAATCACCATTAAAGAATATATAACTGTCGGATCTTCAATGTCATTCACAATTAGGGCATGCTTTTCAAACTTCACTCTGGTAAGCTTCATTACTACTTCATTCTTTGCAACATTCAATTTCAGGATTGGACCAATGGAGCATAAATTGGTAACAACCCTAATTGCATCTTTGGTTATCATATGTGGCATATCCAACCACATGAATTTATCATGAATTCTACTCAAAAAATACTTCACCCAATCATTATCATAGAAAAAATTAGGAAATTCATTCCACACATCCAGATTCTTCTTCGTCAAACTAGCATACTTTGGTAGCTCAAAATAATCACCAATTAACACTTTTTCCCTAAACTCTACCATCTTCAAGTGATCATACTCATCCATCTTCAAATGAATTTAAATACGCACATCCTTTGTGTGCATCACACCACTAGGAACCCTAGAAAATGCACCTTAAGGATCTATTTCCATTGATTTGTATGGGTGCTTCTTGAACTTCAGTCTTGGCCTCTTAAGCACATCAATAACTTGTGGAGTAAACATCTTGCACTTCTCTAAAATTAGGGTTTTGCAAGAAATAGTAAATACCTTGTGAATCTTCACTGATAGGGTTTTGCTTGACACTAGAATTTCCTTTGCTCTACTCTCCACTTCAAATGCTCAAACACAAATAAATTTTGAATGTGCATAATGAAATATAAACCCTTTTTAAGTGACCTAAAATGCACAATAAATGTGGAAATGAAAGTTAGGTTGGAAAGTTGTCAAACCCTCTCTATGATATTGTAGACACTCCCAATCACTCCGCAAATCTTTGCAATAAGAGATTTCTCACCAGAGATTTCACCAACAGATCAAGCATATCCATCTATACATATAACAGTATGCTGAGGGCATCAACATCTCATCTTTGACGGGGGTTTAGAGGATTTTTTGTTAAAACTCTCCCTGAGCCAAAGCTCTCTATCTAGTTTTTGGAGGAAACATATACACCAAAATTTTGCATAGACTCATTCTTCACATGGTTCTCTTCCTTTTTCTTCTATATCTTGTTCATCTCCTTCTTTAACTCAATCAAATCAAACTTCTTTTATGGAACATAAGGTTTCACATTCTTTCCTTTATAAAACTTAGTTATATGTCCTAGTTTATTGAATTTATAGCATGTGACACCTTCTTACAGAGACTTACTTCTTACCATTTTAGATCTGCATTCAAAATCCTTATTCCCAAATCTATTGCATGTATAATAGTAACCATTTAATGATTGAAACATCATACCATTATTGTAACCATTCATCATCTGAATTTTGCACTCACTGGCATTATGACCAAATTTATTGCATGCATAATATTCATCAGAAAATGATTGAAATTTTTGATTCATCCTACTACATTCTACACCTCTATGTCCAAATTTATTATAATAATAAAAACAACCATTAAAACATGGGTACCTTTGTGCAATTGGTTGTTTGATAGGTGGATTTTTTAGATCTTTCTTATGGTTCTCGACATGTTTGATATTGCTCTTCTTATCTCCAGTCTTCCTTTGTTCATCATTCTTCTTTTCAACATTGTTTGGAGTCTGATTTTCCTTTGACTTTTCTCCTTTTTCAAAACCTAATCCTTCTTTCTCGTTAGAAGCCTTTTGTCTAGCAAGCATATCATCAAGCAAGGTGGAGCTCTTTTTGAATTTTTCCTCTTGACTCTTTTCTTTCTCCAAATATTTCCTCAGAGACACAAATTCTTCTTCAAGTCTTGAACATTCTAGAGACTTGTCTTTCAATTTGGAATTCAAGCAGTCTTCAACTCTTTTTCCTTCTTCAATTGTCTCATTTGATTGTTTCAGCTGCTCATTTTTCTCCTTGAGTATTTCTTCAACTTTCTTGATTTGATCCCTCAACTTCTTGATGCACTCATCTGCTTCCTTAATATTTTATATCAAATCTATATTCTCACATTTTGCTTTATCTAGATCATCAAGAGCATATTTAAGTTCTCCCTCCATATCAAATTGAGAGTCTTCTTTAGTAAACCCTTCCCTGATAATCTCTTCCAGAGGAATAGGATACCTCCTAGTTGCCAAGTGTTCAATCTCCAAGATCTACCTCAATGATTAAGCCAATTGAAGGAACCAGGCTCTGATACCAATTTTTGAACACCCAAAATACTGAGAGGGGGTTGAATCAATGTTCCCTAAAATTCATTAACTTAAAAGTGCATTCAAAAAATCTCATTTAATTTTTAGAAATGGAAACAAAAAATTAAAGCATGCATCACAACATTCAACACAAGAACACCAGATTTCCATGGAAAACCCTTGAACGGGAAAAACCATAGTGACGATTAGCTCATAATATATCATAATCGATTACAATAAATTACATATTGGAGGACTCACTGTCCAGAAAGAAAGGCTCACTACCAAGGGATCACTGCCCAAAGGACTCACTATCCAGAATAGAAAAGAGAATAGAATAATGGCCCACTTCTAGATTTTGAACTGCTAACAATTCATCTACAACATGTTGAAGATATAGTTCCAATTAAGCTTAGAAAATTAACTTTACATACTTTATACTTAACCACTATCACCTTTCACACTTCAATCTACATCACATCTCACACACAATATCTACATCACACCTTCACACACTAAATCAACCTTCTATATATACATACATCTTCCACAAGAAAATATATCATCAATTAGGTCGGCCTAATTGGATGAAACGTGTAACACCATAACTTGTCAGCTCAAAACTCCAACCCACATACCTTATGGAAGAAAAAAAAATGTGTTCTTCACCAAAATAGGTCAGCATGACCTATAATTACTCCCATGATTCTGCTCCTTTTTATAATTCAACTCCGCATGACCCCAAAACCCTTAGGTCAACACCACACAATAAAATTGGTAAAGAAATAACTGAATGAACCAACTATTCATCCACAACTCGACACGTGGACCACCAAATCACTTGCTGCTTAGATTGCATAAACTTCTAATATCCTCAGACGCTTCCTCAAAACCACACAACATAATAATCATCTGTAGTGGAATGCAAAGCATTCCAATATGCACTCTGCACTTGTAACTCTACTTCTACTAAGCCTGATACTCTATCATCGATATCTTCAACTGTAGAAGACATGTAACCCTAAAAATCTGGATATAGATACCCTCAATACATACCATTATTACCTCATAACTGCATGATAATATTTTGCAAAGCAGAGCAATGCGGACCACAAAACTGTTGCTCTGTTAATTACTATTCCAATCTGGGACTTAGGCAATTTTCACCAAAACACTTGGTCTCCTCTGAACTTCTCTGGACTATGTACATACAGATGCACCATCACTTCTACAATGGGTTTGCATTAATTACAGCACCATATACTATCATGCTTATGTTTCCAACAAGTACAACATCAAATTTGGATTAAGAAAACATCAAGCCCAATTTGGTTGCTTCAAGCAACCCCACCAAAGTTGCATTCATGGATTATTTCTCCATCACATGCTCTTATAACCATAAAAAAAATGTATCGATATTCTTCAATAATCATGTAATTCCAAGAAAAAAATTATATAGAGGAAGCCTCATTCTAACCTAGAAGCCATTAGCAACCTTAATATACTCATCACAAGGGAATTTTCCAAGTACATATTCAAAATGATTTTAGAGTACCATATTAGTCCTAAATTGCACACAATAACCCCATATATGGTATGATGAGTGCAATTCCTTGAAAAATAATTTTATATTCGAGTAGTCAATATGAAATATAACATTAATTATTTAAATAAAAAACATGACTATCATAGGATTGTTAAGAATGTTGTCTCTTGTTATAAGAGTGCAAATGATATCTATTACTCAAATAATGGTTTTCTTTTGTATTCAAATCTCCTAAAATATTTTTTCTTCAAGTCGTATGACTATTCATTAACATTTATCAGTATCATTTAACATTCAAATTTATGATGTGGATCTGTTGGACATGGTTATCTCCTATTATCATTATTATCATATAAGGTATTTTTGGGACAAACATAGTTTGAGAATGAGATTGAGCTAACTCACAACATTGTGTAACGCCCGTCGTGCAAACCCCAGAGAACACACATAACACAAATATTTTTTTTTTTTAAAATAATAAAAGTAAACATGCAATAACATTAAAACATAACCACATAACATATTACATAGCATTAACACACTTGGTTCCCTGGGGCACGCGAGGTTACATCACAACAACTAAACAGAATAAAGATAAAGAATATAACATAACCATTTAATTTATGATAACCATATACAATGATACATCCGATAATCATGATGCGAGCATAATAAACATCGCAATATTACATCCATGATAAATCTCTTAAAAGAGTTACAAAAGAACCTAACTATTACATCATTGATATAACATTACATTACAATTTTCTTTGATACATGAATTACATTGAATTTCCCAACATGGGGATTGATACAAGAATAATGCACATGAAGTACAACTGATCACTGGTACAACTCCACTGCGGAAAGCTGAGAAGACATGACGCTGATGGGGAACCCAACGGGTGCGGAGCACGTTCCACCCAACCATGTGAATTACAAGTAACTCATCCCCCGTGCTCAGAGGTGACGAGGAAGTGAACCCGACCATGAATGTCAACCGACTCAACAATAACATAATACAAAACAAGTACAACTCAAAGCATACAATGAACAACCAATAACATTCACAGATCACATGACAAATTAAACCCAAGAAACTCATCACAATAACATGAAGTACTATCAATTACAATCATTAAACAAATTCACAAGAATTCAAAGAACATCACAAAGAGATAACATCCAGAGGCAACAACACAAAGCAACAAGGGTGTCAAGTGGAGAGTGTCATCGCATAGCTCTCATGGGATTCTCCTGGCCCTTCCTCCAACTGAGGTCCGCACCCATCTATGGATCTCCTGGCCCTTCCTCCTAACTGAGGCGCCGGCACCATAGGGTAGCTAATGCGGAGCCAATAGTCTCTCATGAAGACGAGACTATGACTATGCCGACCACGGCCTTCTCAGTCTATCACTAGTCTAGGTAGCCCTAATGCATAGCCGAGGAATCCAAAGTTTTATTATCTTGTGTTTTTAAACTACCCAACCCCCTAAATCTATTGTTTAGGTTATCACTTGTTTAACTTACTCTTTCACGGGTTATCCTGGCCCTTCCTCATCCGAGGCGCCGGCACCCACAAAGAGCCACTCTCCCTCCTATGACCCCTAACATATCTCAAAGTAGGCAAGGGTTGAACCAACACATATAAATCATATAACCAAAATCAGATACACGAGGTATTAACCATCTCGCAACTGCACATAATCAAAAGACTTGCAACCCCGTCCAACCCTTCCTAACATAACACCAATAACGCTCAAAGCATAAACCAAGATAAATAACACTTTAATCACAAGCCCCTGGAACAAGATTTTCACAGACCAATACGGTTCCCACATCGACGACACTAAACGAGAAAACTACAACATGAAAAGAAAACTCACATCACATTCACAAGGTTGTACTATTACATTTGTTCCAATCCGTTTATATAATTACAACCAATTGCCTCAACAAGGTTTACAATCACAACCAAAGACTGAAATCTTGTCTAATATAGTTGTTAAATCAAAACAATGAATTAAACAATGCCCATTTTAAAATAAATAAAACCTACTTAGTTATACACAAAATTAAGCATTTTAATACATTACAAAACTACACTCCTAAAGGGTGATGAATTTACATTACAATTAAATAATTAAAATTTCCTCTAAATAAATAATATTAAAAAAAAATATAATTTCATTTGACTAAATAATCATTGCGTAAACTGATTATAAATTTACTTATAAAATCTAATTATAATTATAATATGAAAATTATAATTATATTTAAAAAACATAATAATATATAAATATATATACATACATATATATATATAATAAAAATAACAAAAATCTAAAAAAAATCATATAATAATTAACACATAAAAAAAACACGAAATTTAAAGAAAGGCCGGCCGCGACTGTGCACTGGCCGCGGGCTGTACGCAGCCCTTACGGCTGCTGTACATAGCGGCCCTTATGGGCTGCTATACACATTATAGACTGCTGTACAGCAGCGTAGCTACTATGGCAGGGGCGGGGGTACGGCCCAGCCATCGCCCCCCCTCTCCCCATACAATGCATTATTAACATAAATAAAAACTTTGCTAAATCCAACTTTTTCATACATTGTTTTATTTATTTTTGACATTAATATATAAACACGGAAAACGAAACAAGGCCCTACGCCTGGCACGGAAAATAGACTACAAATTTTCAATTTCGTTTTCAACAAAAAATATAAATACTTTTTATAAAATGTGATTTATACTTTATTAAAATTGCATTCGATTTTTATGAATAAGACACAGAAACGAGGACGCGAATTTCATTCGCACAAATCCATCTAGAACACAAAATGTAAAGAATTTTAAATCGAGTAGATTGATTTATAATAAAGGTTATATAAATAACACTATAATATATATATATATATTATATACATTAACATATATATACAGATCTTTAAGCACAGGGATAAAACTTTCTGTGTTTATACAGAATCAAATAAATTACAGAGTAAAGAATACTCCACCCAAGCACATATATACAAACCCTCAAATGTATTTTTTTTTTATAAGGAAATTATTTTCTCTAAATGCTAATACTGACAAGTTGAGGATTTTAGAAAACTAAAGGTTTTGACAGATTGGAAACAGTATATTAACTATGATTTTCTTTGTTTTCTAGTCTAATAATTTGCCCTAGTTTTCAGTTTTCAACAGAAGTTTTCTATAATCACAAAAATCATTTTAAATAAAATATATTTTTCTTTTCTGAAGCAGACAGATAAAAGAAAGGGTACGAGAGGAACCTAGAGTCCAATGCAAATTTGAAGATGCTTGTTTGACTCTGATGCCCTCGAATCCGATTCCACTCCTTAGTCTAGAACGAACTCAACAATGACTTGAGCAACTTCAACTTTCTGATCTTCTGTGTGTGTGTGAGAACTTACAAAAATTCCTAATTAAATAACATATATTGCCCATTTCTTCAAAACTCTCCAAAAATCCAAAATTAAAAGAAAATTAATTCTTTAAAGCTAGCTTTTTCCCAACTCTCAATTCCTATTGGCTCACACTGTCTTTTTTATTCTTTTGTTTGTTTTATTACTTTAATTCATGTTTTGCAACTTTTCTTGCACCTCACATTACATATTTATTTTAAATAAATTATTCACATAATTATCCACCACCAATTTAATTGATTAAAATAATTAAGCATATTTAATATTTAATTATTAATTAATTGAAATATATGATTTTCAAAAATAACTAAATTATTTAAACATTTAAATACCATTAATCCAACATTAAAAATAAATAATTTATTTCAATCATTAAGCTAAATCATAACTATAAATGCCCTCATAAATAAAAATAAGACAAAACACATAACACGACACACAATGACGACAATAACATAAAAACCAACTAAACCAAACAATGAGACGACCTGACATCATGGAACGAGAGGACTTCATCATCACCTCTGTATCAACATTTATCCGTTGGGTTATTTGGTGCTCGCCCTGTCCTGCCGAAGCAGGTGGAATCAAGACTTATACCTGCAATCCTGCATACAAACGAAGTTGTGTACATGTGCATATATACATAACATCAAAGCATTAAATCAAATACTGCATTGTGAGAAGGAATCGCAACATAACAGGGCACTCGCGAACGAGTGATGCTATATTGTCCTTCGTCACACCTGTTCTAACAATTATAACATAATCAATGAATTTCATTTCTAACTAACAATCATCTCATAACATATTAAATTAAATCACTGCATCATATCATAATGCAGAAAATCAACTGATATAATCAACCAGAATGTCATATAAAGTAATCATGTCCAAAATGAAATAACAACACCATCTAGCATCTAACTAACCATATCAAACAATAACCGTATCATCAAAGTATCTGACTAACCACATCAAACAATAACAGTATCATCAGAGTATCCAAGCCAAAGCACAGAAAATAATAAGTCTAAACAGTATGAGGGGTATTACAGGGGGATATATATATATAGGGAGAAATAATTAGAGAGAGAGAGAGAGAGAGATGGCAAGATAGAGATATAAGGAGATATAGAGAGAGGGGAGAGAGAGAGAGAGAGATAAGTAGAGAAAGATATTAATATTTTATTTTTTGAAAAATATGTAATTTTTTAACCATTTTTCTATATATTTAGTATTAAGATTTTTACATCTTTTAACAATTCAATATATAATAAAATAAAATATAGTTAATAATTTAATTAACTAGCATACCTATATTAATTAATAATATATGTAAAACATGCCAAGAGTTATCTTTAGCAAGATGCCTATTGACTTGAAAAAATGCTTACATTTTCATGAATATGAATTTGGAAAGCAATCAATTTAATTTCATTATTGTTTGTGTCATTGTTTATCTCAATTCCCATATATAAGGGTACACATTGAAATTTGAAATCATACCAACTTGTCTATAACAACAATCAACCAAGAACAATAAATTTAAAAGCAAAAATGTTCATCAATCATTAGATTTAGTATTGACAAGCATCAAAGAAGTATATCATGACAAAATGGCATTAACTAACTTAGATATATCGTTGAAAATGACCTTTTGTATAAAAATAAAGGAAGAAATAGCTATTTAGATAGTTATTAATCTACAAAAGATTAGGACCTACTACTTCAAGAGATTAATAAAAATAATTTTTTTTTTTTATAATTTTTAAATTTGATAATTTTGAAATTATCATAGATGTAAAGTAAAGATAAAATATTTTTCAACAAAACAAATAAAAATGACAAACAAATAATGTGATTAATCAAGATTAACATGATATTGCAAAAAATATAATAAATAAAAGAATATGCATAATTGTACATAAGCCATCAATAGTCTAAATAGACCTATCTTTATAAAAAATTAAAAATCTTTAAAATGACTAAAAATTATTAAAACTTATTAAGCTCCATGAAAAAACACTACCTTCCATATAAAGAGTATACAACATGATACTTATAGAAAACAAATTATGTAAGATACCAAAAAATTGTTAAAAAGATAAGATAAGATAAAATTATATATGAAATTAATCATAGTTAAAATGATAATTCTATGGATCTTTAAATATACATATATAATAATCTTTAAATCTTTATTTAAAAAAATATATACTATATTTTATAAACTTATACATTAATTTTTTTAATATTTAAGTTATACTAAAATCTAAGATGTTTAATATTCATTATTATTTTTAAATTATAATATTGATTAAAGATATATAATTATATTTATAAGATTTAAAATCAATAATGAATTTAGAAAATATTAAATCAATCAAAAAAATTTCTATTATCCAAAATACTAGATAAGTAAATTATAAACTATTATTATATAATATTTAAATTTTATATTTCAAATGTTAAATAATTCTAATGTTAAATTTTTATAATTATAAACTTACCTTTTAATGATGTTAGAAAGTGTTGACATGTGTCTTGGCTAAAACTCCAACCCTAAGAAATTTTCCAACACCATGAAAGACCAGTGACATAAGGTAGGGCATGAGTGAAAAATTAGGAACAACATTTGAAGTTCCATCAGTACAAGCATTGGATAATTTTATATTAATAGTTTGTCCTATTACAAATATAAAAGGTGAGCACAATAAATAACATGTATTTTCCCATTAAATCTCAAGGATTTTGAAAAAGTTATAGTGTTCAACTATTGGCCCATTTTAATTCAATATAAGTTGTATTTTAAATCATTATGTATTGTTTTTATAACAACAAATAGATTTTTTGTGTTCAACTATTAGTCCATATGTGTTGTTTTTATAAAATAGAACACTCAAACAACCAATCAAAATTTAGTTTCTCTCTCATATTAATATATATTACTATTATATTAAATATATATTATATTAATTATATTTTGTATTATATAAAAATATACTTATTATTAATTATTAATTATAAAATTTTTATAGATATTTAATAATTTTGTTAAAGAATATAATATCTAATTATAATAAGTTGAATAATTATATTACTTATTATGTAAAATATAGCTAATATATAATTAACTATATTGTAGAATATTAAAACCTAGCTAAATGGCACCAAAATTTTGAACTTAATTAACATATTATAAAAGCTAACGAAACCAGTTGTAGCTCGTCAAATTGGAGAAGTTAAAGGTCAATGCCAATGCCGAGGAAGAGTTTGGAGTAGTGAAAATAAGGTCAATGCCAGCGCCGAGGAAGAGTTTAGAGGAGTGAAAACAAGGTCAATACTAGCACCGAGGACGAGGTTGAGGCACTCATGGAAAATCGATGACCAAGTGCCAATGAGTACTATAAGTTTGGCACCCCCATTCTCTTTAACCTTCAATTTTCATGCCTAGTTTCCAAAGATCTTCTCGTACATTGGCACCCCATTCGTAAAATGGTATAAGATAAGACAAAAAAAAAAAAGCTTATACAGAATATATCCACCTACAATCCCTTTCAAGCATTTTAATTAATTCCTTGAATTAAACCTAAAACAAGAATCATACACACCACAACAATGAGATGAACGAAACAACCCTTGATCATTTTATTCAAAATTCAAATATGCTAGTACAATGGGGAGACATGAGTTTGAATTAATCATATCAATTCAAATGCTAGTACTGTAATAAAACATCAAATCCCCATGAATTCAAAACCTACTACAGAATGACTCAAAACCTAAATTACATTTTCTCTAAAACCATCAGACTTTACAATTTTCTCTGCAACTTCATCTAGACTCGACCAAAAATATCTAACTTGCTAACCCGTACTTCCGGCTTTGAAATCCTTCTTATAGAAAAAGGAGGAACAAACAAGCATCGGGCCAGAAAGCACATGTGTCACCAGCCAATTGGACCACCTTGTACTCTTCATCAGTTGGCCAATCAAAATTGATCACCTCATTCACCTTGAAACTATAAGGTTTGTACTTAACTGCCACCTGATTCACTTCTCTTTCAAAAGACTCCAAGAATGATGTCACGCCCCGCCGTGCAAACCCCAAAGGAACTTAAAACAATGGAACAATTTTTTTTTTTTAAAGAATATAATAACATACTTAAGTATTACAACATAACAATATATTAAGAGGCACAACTTGTTCCAATGGGGTACACAAAGCGACATGACTATTCTAACCCATAACCACGATAATATGCTAAACCATAATTAAACAATTATATAAATCCATTCATTCTCATTTCATCATTTACAATATATGTTAAACAATAACCATATTAATACCATATGCATATACGACAATACACAGAATTATAAAGATATAAAGTGTTGCATATTTCGATAGATACAACATAACGTAACCAACTATTACAAGTGATAGTTCTTGAATCAAAACATGGCTCGAATATACATTACATCCCAAGAGATAATGAAATACAAATAACTGAAGATACATCTCAATAACTACATATCCAAATTACATCGAGGTCACCCCCATCACACGTGGGAGATGATACATCAGTTAATACATTAAATACATTACAACTGGAGTGTATACAACTATCTGGTACATAAGAATAACTGGATCATCCACATCTTCCAAAAGCCTTGCAATAAAGATACACCTGCAATAGAAAAGAGGAAGCCCAACGGGGTGCGAAGCACGTTCCACCCAACCACCCCCGTGCTGAGAGTAGACAAGGAAGGGTCCCCGACCAAGTACGACTAACAAAACAAAGACTAATCTCAAGAAGACATCTTAACACCAAAGACCACATAGCAACTCAACAACGACAAATCTAAAAAGAACAACAACAAAACACTTCTGAACATAACAACAAGTCACACTCACAACATCGAAGAAACTCCAAACATAATATCAAACTCAAGACATAATATCATGCACTATATCCAACCATGTCCAAAGACAAATCAATAAAACACTTCCAGAGGACTTCAGTAAATCAACACAAACAGAATGTTAGAGTAGAGTGTCATCGCATGGTTTCACATGGATTCTCCAGACAACCTATTACAAGGTGCCGCCTCCATCTCTATATGGATTCTCCAGACAACCAAGTTAAGGTGCCGCTTCCATCTATGGTTCTCCAGACGGCCTATCTCAAGGCGCCGCTCCATAGGGTCACTCATGCGGAGTCATTGACCTTTCGTGAGGACAAGGTAATGACCTTGCCAACCACGGCCTTCTCAGTCCCCTTTAGTCTATGATAGCACTAATAGGCGGACGAGGCTTCACAATTATCTTATTAGTGTTTGATCCCCACCCGTGGTTTATTACTTAAGTTATCACTGATTAATACAACTCTATGTGGGTTACCCTGACAGCCCCTTTGTGCGCCGGCCCCCACTAGAGCCACTCTCTCTAGACACTCAATCCCAAAATAACCAACACAAAAAGGACTGCATCAACAAGACATAATTGGACCAACACATGGATCCTCCGCGAGGCATAACCATCTCGCCATCACATGAAACATAACCACAAATAGTGCAATCCAAAAGCCAACTAGATCATAACTAGGGTCGAATCCAAGACCAACCATCAAGTACGAGATCACAATTCACATAGCAAACCCCGCCTCTGGAAGTTCTAATCACAACTTAGGTCCCTATAATTGGAAAAGCTAACTCTAGGGTTTCCCACTCGATGTAACCCAAACAAAAGAAAATCAAATTTAAATTAAACGAATAATCTTTAAAAGAAAGCAACTACACAACAATACTGCCAAACTCTTTAAATAAACATTAATTTTTTCACAATTGAATAAATCAATTACACGAAACGATTTGGTTCAACAATATAATATATTTATCGTTTACACAATTTAATTGTCACACTGCAAATTTTCTTAAAATTATCTTTTAAACTTTATCAACACAACACCCATTTTATATATTTACAATAAAACCTATGGATTAATTTCATTATATAAAAATATCTATTATCAAAATCTATAACATCTCATCCTAAAAATTAAATCAATTTATATAAATATATTAATTATATATATAATTATAATTTTATATATATATATTACATTATATTATATCAAATTCGAATTAAAAACAAATAAAAAACAAAATCGAATTTAAATAACAGATATTGATATTTATATATATTTTAATTATGTCATATTCGAATTAACACAGAAAACGAAATTGAATTTTAAATATGCTAATCACAAATGATATTAAATTAAAGCAGTTTTAAAAAAAATATAAAATAATATAAACTTTAAGGCCGTCGGCCTGTGGTACGCGGTACCACAGTCGCCTGTGGTACGCGGTACCACAGTCGCCTGTGGTACGCGGTACCACAGTCGCCTGTCGTACTGCGTACCACAGGGGACAGGGCCGCGGTACGCAACCCTGTCGGCTGCGCCCAGCAGCCTCGGCTGCTGTGCGCGGCCGACGGTGGCTGCGTACAGCAGCCTCCATGGGCCGTGGGGGTACGGCCTCGGCCGTCCCCCAACCCAAAAATTTTAATATATATATATTTTTTAAAACAAAACTAAATTTCATATAATTTTAATTTAATTAAAATTTCGTTTTTCAAAAAGAAACATAAAATATGGAATTCGAAATACGAAATGTATTATAATTTATTTATTAAAAATTTAAACCAATACAGGCACGGAAACAGAGAACACATGATCACAACTTTTCACAGAATAATATAATTGTTGCATAAAACATAATCATATATTATATATATTATATATATATATAAATATATATATAATAAAATCAAAGCATAAACATGTATATATGTGAATAAGTGATTCAACAGAGAATGGTTTTCTCTCAACAGATTTAAGAAGAAATTAGACATATGAATTTCAATTCATAGTAAAATAATTTTCTTTTCAAAGTAAACTTCAACACAATCACAAATTTATTTTCTTTCCAATCCATAATTTTTCACAACCAAAATTTATTGAATAAATTTCGAAGGGTTTTAAAATAAAATAACAATTTGTTCAGTATCATACACAAATGAATTTGGGCACGAATATTCAGTATAATAACAAAATAATTTTCAATAACCAAATGTAGATCTGACATGCAAATTCAATCTTCAGTCAAAATGATTTTTACTAAAACTCCCTACAGCAATTCAAGGGTTTCATACCAATAAATTTTCAAATCACAAATCTTCTTTTTATAAAATTTTCAATACATAGCCAATAGGTATTATTCAAGCACAATAAAATAATAATAAATAGCAAAAAGAAGAACCTGGAGTCCTTCGTCTGAAGAAGAATCCTTCTGAAAGCTCCTTTCGAATTCCTCCTGCCGATCCTTTTTGATCCCTCCTGGAGCTCTCTTTTCGAATTCACCTATCTTCAAATCAATTATTTTTCTCCAAAAATTTACAATCCCCCAAAAATTCTTTTCTTCTATTTTTCTTTTTATTTTTCCTTTTTAGATCCCAGAACAACAGAGTAGAAGTTCTGTGTGAGAATAATCTTCTCATAAAAATAATAATAAATCAAGATAAAACTCCATAAAGCACTTCTGCTTTCTTTTCACAAAAAGCCCCCTTTCCTATTGGTCCTTTTCAGCTTTTAAAAGCACAGATTTATCTACAGTTTGTAATTAAAATAATTTATTTAATCTGGATATTATCTATGCAAGATGTGTTAATTTAATATTTATAAAAATATATTATTTAATTATCTTCAACACTATTTATTAAATTTAATTATTGTCAACATTATTAATTAAAAATAATTATTTACCCTTTTAAATAAATTAAATCACTTTTTAATTTATAATATATTTAAATTTAATATTCGACTAACACACAATTAAATCAAACAACTAAACAACTTTAAACCAATATCATATAAAATAAGGTTAATTAAATAAACATGAACCATAAATCAACAAAGTACCTCAACAAAACAAATTACACAAACAACGAGAACGAAAACCACAGTCATAACATGACTCACAACAGACGACGGACTTGGGACGGGGACGCTTCCAAACCTACTCCCTTTTTCAACAATTTTACCCATTGGGCTAGTTTATTGCTCGCCCTGTCCTGCCGAAGCAGGTGGAATCGAGACTTATTCCTGCAATTCTGCATCCAAGCAAACGTCAAGCAGCACATGTATACATATATATATATAAAATCAACATCCTACCGTGAGAAGGAATCGCAGTGTAGCAGGGCACTCGTGAACAAGTGATGCTACCCTGTCCTCTCACCTAATCTACTCTAGCAATTACAATGTCAATAGTAACTAACATTTCTAATCCAAATAGATCATAAGATAACATTATACTAAACTACTGCATCATAACTAATTACTAAACCTTTGCATTATAAAGTAACACAGAATTCAAATCGCATAATCATAGAATTATCACATTGACATATGAAACATTCGAGAGAAAGCATGCATAGTAAAATAATCCAAACCCTACATATAGAGTATCATAAATCATAATAAAAATATCAATTGTAGAAATCAAGTAACTACACAACCTCACACACCAAAATGATGAATCAGTCACCATCACAATTCAGTATCACACTAACATATAAAGCAAACAATAGTAGTAAATAGTATCAAAAACATGGGGGTATTACAAATGAGTTGGTGCTAATTATTTTTTCCATACAGCTCACCAACAAATCATAATTTGAGTTACCCTATTTTTTAGGGTTTTGTAGTCCAAAAATGATATAAAGTGGCTCTTACACTTTTTGTGATTACTGTAGCTTGTGTAAGAGGCCCCATGGATACTACTATAATTGTAGGATGCATGAATAGGGCATAGGTTTCAACAAAACATGTATGGGAGATCTAATTTTATGAATTTTTATCCATGTACAGACCTAATGGGTTGTTTCTGAACACTAAATATAAATGATACACACACACACATATATATATATGTATGTATATGTATTTTTAAATGTAAATGTAAAATGCAATTTCGGATGCTCTCCTAGAACAATAAATGCAACATATCATTAAAGAAATCTATATCTATGTATATAAATGTGTATTTCTAAATGCAAGTGTAAATGCAAAGAGCATATGGTTTTGTAGTGTTATAGATACAACATATCCATAAATTAATGTAATTGAAATTATCAAGTCTTCAACACATATAATATGAAATTGATCATATTGGTGTTTTTTCCTGTAAACCAGGTTGGTCTTCTAATCTACCTATGGAATTGCCAATTCCAATCAAGGGTAGCTCGAAGGACCTGGACCAATTGACAAGGATTTTAATAATAACCTCCTACACTTTGGGCTCTGCAAGACCCAGGAGGGTGGTCCCTATAATTTGTTTATGATCTCTGCACCAAACACATAAACAATCATTAACGATTCATATATAATCCCACAAATAGCTCAACAGAATAGGATACCACTAAAATGAATTGTCCTTTCACCAGTAATATCAACTACTTGGAGCATGAGATGATTACAACATTATTTTGTAACTTATGATAGTAATTTTATTTGCAATTTGGTGGCAAGCCTAAGCAAAGACATAAAGACACAGAGTTTCACAAATTCATACAATGTAGATCAGTGCCAGATACCATTGGGGAGTCAAATTCAGAAACATTCATGATTCAACAGTAGATTTAAATACTTAGCATGCATGATCCCTAGCAATATTGTATTACAATAGTGTCAATTCCTATCCTAGCCCAATGCTTCTTACTAAATCCCTCTACAAACATACCCATCCATGATTCCATCCAAGCACTTTAATTAATTCTTTGAATTAAAGCCAAAACGGAAAACACACACATTAGAGCAATGAGATGAACGTCATAATCCTTGATTATTCTATTCAAAATTATGATATGTTTGTACAGAGGAGAGACGTGAGCTCGAAATATAACATCATAGCTCAAATGCTACTGCTGCTTATGAAACATCAAATCTCCATAACTTTAAAACCCATTACAAGATAACCTCAAACCTAAATTTTCTTAACATTCAAAAAGGTTCTTACAATCTACTCTGCAACTATACCTATACTTGACCTTCAAAATATTTAACTTGCCAACCCTTATTTCTGGCCTTGAAATCCTTCTTATAGAAAATGAAGGAGCAACAAGCATCGGACCAAAAATTACACATGTCATCAGTCAATTGGACTGCTATGTGCCAATTCAAAACTATGATCAAAACCACCAAGTCCTAGAGCATCTTTTTGTTGATTTCTACTCATTACACAATAGTTGTAGCATTTTCTACACCTCAGAATCTATGCCCAAAGCCACCATGGAAACAAAACCATAATCAGTTATAATATAATCGCTGAGCTGTCAGTTGCCAGTAATAGACACCGTTTCACTCCTCTTCGGTTAAGTACTTGTCCACCCAATTATGATATTCCTCATCCGTTGGCCAATTAAAATTCACCACCTCCCTCACCTTGATATTGTAAGGTGTGAATTTCACTGTGACCTGGTTGGCCTCCCTCTCAAATGACTCTAAGAACATGCTGGTATTAATTATTTTATCCATGCTTCTTACCAACAAGTCATGGTCTGAGTCATCACAAATCAATTTGATTTGTGCATTAATAACATCTTCTTCCCTATCTTGCCACTACTGTAGTGTCTTAATATTTCCTTGTGCATCTATTACATCTGGCAAAAAAGTGTCATTCCAATCATCAAAACTCTTTACTAGTTCTCTAATTTTCCTACTCAAATCATTAGGTAGGGCCTGGAATCCATTCAATGATTTCACAAATATTTGAGTAGGCTTTAATGACTGGGGCCTATTATTTACATCAAATATGGAAGCCTTAAACATAACATCTAAATCAGTGGCCCAAGGGATCCACTTCTCAATCAGAGGTAGAACCACTTCCCGATCTCTGTTAATGTTTTGTATTTCACCCAAGAATAAAGAATATAAAGAATGTACAACTGGTAATCTAGAATCAACCTTTTCATTTAAATGCTTCAAAATGGTGTCAACCACCTCATTGTGTTTAGCCATAGTACTATCCTCACTCACCCTTAGGGAAGCCTATAATTCTATTATTTTATTCATCATCCACTTTTTGGTAGGATCTGCAGAATACTCATCTTCCTCTTCGACTGGCCCTAGTGTAGGGCTATTAGCAGGTGTTTGAATTGGGGATCCAAGAGTAGAAATGATTGGGATAATAGGGGGAAATGACCCCAAAGTAGTAGGTAATGCTCTCATAGCAAAGGAATTGGAGGATTTTCCCACCTGCCTGTATCTCAATCTATCTACTTCAGACTGCAGCTCAACATTTTTCTGCTGCATTCTACTATACTCCCTAGTTATTGCATTATACTTTTCCATCAGGCTTTTCTTTTCAGCTTCATCTCTTTTAGTTGTCTTATGGGCCAATTTGGCCACATTCAGTGTCAGGCTTGTGGCTTCTGTTGTTGAGGTTTTAGAAGCTCTCTTGATAATGAGCCCGCCCCTTAGACTTGGGCTAATATTAGCCACATTTGGTTTTCTACCTTGAGGTGCCAGTTCCCATATGGCTAAAGTTTCACATTCCTCACTAAAAGTAGAGTCTTGTACAGCTACCTTGACTTCTTCTTCACTGTTTTGTATAGGATGATTAGACTACATAATAGTATTGAATGATACAACATCAGCTATGTCCCATTTAGGGAGGAGTAAGACACCAGCCTGAGATACAAGTTTCCTTCCTTCATTAGGAGTGATGCTTTTGAATTGCTTCATTAATTCAGCTTTGACTTCATCATAATTCTCTTGGTCAAACCTATTAGGTCTTGATTCCCTCCCAGTCTTGCATTTATCTTGATATTCTTCAAGTTTCATCCTCTAGATCAACTGCAAGAACACGAGTTTTCACGAAGGCATCATCATCCAAGAATGCCTTGCAAGCCACCATCTTGGCATCCTGTACACACTGCCCCTTTATATCCATATCAGTTAGCACCAATTGTGCTGATCTAGGAGGGGAGGGGATACCAACCTACATGTCTTGATTAGTTATGATTATTTCATCCACCAAAGCCTCTTGTGACTCCTCAACTCTTCGCCTCTTCTGGCTTGGCTCTGATGGAAGCTCTATAGGGTCATTTCTAGGTGGTGAATCCAGATCCATAATCTTTATCCCCCAGGTTTCCTAATCCCATGACCCAATTGTGATGATGTTTTCATTATTTGTTTCCCTTTTTTATCTCCTCCTTCATCACTGCTATCATCTCTCTTCCTCCTATATAGAGGCATGTCCACTAGTGGCTGATAGGTTAGCCTTGTTTCTTCAGGCCTCACCTCTAATCCCTAAATTCCCCAATCTAGTTTTAAGTTTATTTTCTTGGTTCTCAGGGTGCTCATGATTTCTTTGAAATTATTCATCAAAAAATCAATTCTTTTATGAAATCGAGTGAACTCCATTAGTGGATCATATTTTGGATCCAGTTTATACACCATGGCCAACATTTTCTCATAAACAATCCACTTCTGTTTATTTAATTCTTGTTGGCTCAAATCAAACTCATTTCTAATCAAATCCTCAGGAAAATTGAAAACATGAGAAAACTTGCCACCCTTAATTCTTTGCCTAAATAGGGCAAACAATCTCTCAAGGTCATGCTGCCTCCTAGATCCACTCTTCAAATAGTAGTAATCAAAATATCTATCAAGGTGAACCCATCCTCCCTTAGAAAAAACAAAGTTTGAAACAACAGTATAATTAGGGAACAAAGTCCCTTTTCCTTTTTCTGTCAAATTATCTTCATGAATGCAACCTAGTTTCCACATGACCTCTGTAAATCCCATTCTTGATGGTACATTATATGGGAGAATATGAGGAGCTCCCTGGAAACCATAAACCCTTAGGACAGTGCTTATAGGGTATAAAATGATGTCACCCCAATTATGACACACCTTCAAATCAGGCTTCCTCATTTTAAGTCAGAGGAAGTTATGCAAATCCTCAGGAATCCTTGGCACATTCACCATTAGTCTAGTTCTGAGCCTAGAAGCAAAGTAGTTATCAAACTGCACAAAACTGGCATCTCCCTTGTTGTAAGACAAGTTTGCACTCCAAGCCTGCACTGGTAATTTTTCTCCATTCATCTCCTACCTCAACTCCATTTTCTCTGAGAAGAAATTGACATTCTTGTACAAGAACATATGCATTAATAAGGAATACCAAAAGAAAGGAGTACTAGTGTCCCCCACATACAAGTTCAACAAACCCTCATGTATCCTTTCAGCAAGGAAAGAAGCATAGTCGTACACTACAAAAAAGTTAGGATGTTGAATTTGAGCCCCCATAAACATATAAGCAATGGGCATCATGGTATTAGGGCTGAAACCTAAAATTTGGAAAAGTGAATAAAAAGTTGCCAAGAAATGATCAACAAAACAACTCAACCTGAAAGGTTCCTAGTCAGTTGGGCTGATGTGAATTGTTGAACTGTCCACCTTGGCTAGATGAGGAGGAAACAACTTTAATTTGAAAAAGAGGTTGTGCCCTGGCATATTCCTGCTTCATTTCATCAAGGTCTATCTAGACCAGGAATGAGCTATATTCACTTAAATCAAAAACCTGTCGAATCTCATCTGCATTTATATTTAATAAAACCCCACCATCATTATCCCTGATAATCCTTGTGACAGGATCATATCATGCAGCCACTACCCTGAGTAGGTCAACATCAAGAAATGGATTCAGTACCACAAGTTTTCGCATATCATATCTCCAACCATTTGAAAAAGGATGAGACATATTTCGCTGCCCATACCATCTCCTAAACATTTCCAAGCCCGTCATTTGTACCCTAGCATCTGCAATGTTATAGGTTTTATATCTTAATCCCTCACCTAAGGTTGTCCCATTTATTAAGATCAAACCCCTCTTCTTGTCATTTGTTGACAAAGGGAATTGGTCAAGGAAATCATCTTATAGATTCCTTTGCAAATAATCAATAAGGTCAGAATGCTGCTTTAGTGGCGCCATTTCAAACAACCAATGCTTCTCCTAAGATCAAATTTGTGAACAAACTAGGGCTACCCAAAATGAAATTATAGTAGAATTTTGCAATTTCCCACAATTCAAAAGAACCAGTAACCCTAGAACCTTAATCCAGAAAACCACTAACCAACACAAAACAACCCTCCACAAGAATCACATTCAAACAGAAACAGTGATAAAGAAAGTAACTCATGGGATTTCGCACCCTGCAGAAAATCAAACCCTACTGTAATTGCTCTGAAAAAACTCTATCTTTGGCTCTAGACCGCTTCAAAAACACTTGAATGCCCTTGTGGTGAAGATAGCTTGAAATTAAATACTTAGAATTTTTGAGAAATGGCCATAAGACATCTCATCTACCATTAAAGCTTACTTGCACACCATGCCAATGGCTTCAATTATATTTGACACAAATTTAAATCTTCCTCGTCGATCTCTTGTTTCTGTCAGATTATCGAATGATCACCTTCAAAGAAGCTGACAACATCTCCATGTCATTATCAAGGACCCACCATAATACACAATGCCAAAAGAATACACGTGGTGCCCACCCGCAATATCACGATCATTAAACTCCCTTTAGTTCAGGATCACATGATAGCAGGCAACCATTGATTCCCTTCATCGGTGATCACGATCATACATAACAGGGAGCAGCATCAATACCTATCCATCGAGCAACTTTTTTCACCAAGGTTAAAACATTGCCATTGATAATGAGCACGTGCATGTCGCATGTGGTTTAGTAACCCGCTCCATAACGTACTAAAGTTCAATACACATATTAAACACTTTTTTTTACTCTTTTCAGCATTGGCAAACTGGGACATGTGGCACCCGCCCGCGATATCACGATCACCAAATAACTAGTGGTAGTGTTATCGCGAGATCATGGGGAACAGTCAAAATCAACCATAGGGAAATCGACGGTCATCAAAATAACCCCTGCAAAACATTAAAATACTTAGAAGAAAATAAGGGGAAAGGGACACCACCTAGGGCAATGACAGTCAATGACTCAATGTTGTTTTAAAAGCGTGAGGCACGGACCGACCCAGACTTTAATAAATAAAAGGGGTAGGTGAAATATTTAGCATTTTTATTAAAAAGGGGCCTGGCCTAGACAATTCAATGGGACAAGTTATTTTTAGAACCCCTCCTCTAATGGTAACGACAGGAAAGACCCAACCCAAAGATAGAACACCAAGGTTTCATGGAAGCAAAGCAAAATTCCAGCCCCAGGTACCTTCTGAATAATCAAGACAAACTAGTAACAAAAGGAAACCAAGGACTTAAATTTGAGGCTCCATTAGATCAAACTATTAAACCACGAGAAATAAATGAAAACAATAAATGCATATGTATGTGTATTTGTAAATGTAGGTGTAAAATAAATAAGAATAATGAAAATTATAAAATAATACAAGGAAAGGTCTCCTCCCTTCTTGGTAGTGATAACCTCCACACACAACCCTTAAAAATTATGAATAGAGGAATATAATCTTTGAAGAACTAAAATTTGATTCTCTCCTACTTGATGCAATTAGTCATTTTATCCTTACAAATATTTATAGTGATTACTAGAGGCACATAGACCAATTCTTCATAAAAGAAGAATTTGATCATACTTTTCCAATGATGGCATTATGAGAAAACCTTAGGTTAAATGAATAATTCCTAGCTAAGTTCTTTAAATCATGTCCAACTGTATAAGAGAAGACCGATACTATGTGTACCTGGATACCATGGAGAAAGGCTAGTCTTTGGGCTCTTTCATCAATCATCCTACCTTAAAACATACCAAAAATCTCCTAGCAATTAGACATAGGAAGATTTAATATGACTTAAAAAAAATTATTGCCAAAGCGTAAACTTATGATGACTTAACCAGGCCTAGTACACACTCCCTCCCCATTAACCACTTAGACATATGGAAATTAAATGTTAATTTGATTCTATTTTTAGTCATGTAGGTGTCCAATAAACCACTTGGTGGTGTTTCCCTTCAAGTTTATTTATTTGAATGAAGAGAAAAAGTCCTTTGATTACAATTAGAGAATACATTTGAGGCCTTGGTTGTGTAACTGGTGGACCATAGTCACATTTAACACTTGTTACAAAGTTTGGGAGTTAAAACGTTAAGTAGATTTGATTTGTGATAGACACATTTGGACGGTAGTAACAATAGCTTGCAATCTATCAAGACTTGATTACCTTATAACCTGTGAAATTCTAGTGATGAAATGATAGATTAATCATAATGTCACCTTGGGATCACATCACCATGAAAGAACTTCATCCAACATCCTTACGAGTGCAGGTACCACTAAATAGATATTTTTTAGATTTGTCTTCCTCAAGCGAGGGAAATTCAAGAAGAGAAGAGGAAAGCGAGAGATGTAGTATGTCTAAAAGAGGGAGATCAACTAGAGGTCAAAAGATTAGAAGAAAATTTCTATAAGCGCATGGAATTTTTTCTTGCTGAAGGGGGGTCATGTTCTTATGATGATGAGAGAATAGGTGACGTCGAGGTGCCCTTGAGGTACAAACATCTACAGAAACAATGGGTACCCAAGGAACTTCCTCCAATAAACACCAATTTTTGTGTCAACGAGAGGATATATCGCATAGCACCATCATCATTACATGGTTTGGGCCTATTTTGCATGGACAACATAAAGGCCTATTACGAAAAAGTTACTAAATTGATGAAGTATGTTGGACCTTGTTACAGTTACAAACATTGGATGCGACTGGTTCGATATACATGAAGTATGCATAGGTATGCACTGTCAGCAAATTATATACAACTAAAAGATAAGGATCAAAATAAAGGAGTGGCTATGTACATTGATGGAAGGCCAAAAACATAAGGGAATATTGTAGGGTTTATAAACAATACATGACCTGGGTCAACAAGTAAGCAACCCAATTGCATATTCGAGGTGCACAAGGGAAACTATGTATTCATATGTGTGATAAAATCAATAACTATAGGGGAAGAGTTGCTAATTGATTACAATTTGAATCGCTTAGTTACAAACACAGTTACTATGGGGGTGGTACGTACTATGTACCATTTTACCCAATCTCTAATTAATGACTCCAATATACCATTTTATTCTTATGTTTTTTTCATAAGTCTATTGGTTTCATTTTGGTAATGTTTTTTTATATTTAATTTTTGTCATAGGGGGACATTGATCATACAGAGAAGGCTCTGGCCCAGAGCATAGATCGCGATGTATCTTCAGGCACTTCTACCCAACAAGTTTACCTCATTGTAATTGTAAAAATTAGATATGAGCAAAATGTTTTATTATTATGTTTTTTTCATAATTTTTTTGGGTTAATTTTGATAATGTTTTTAATATTCTTGTTGCAGTCGATTGATTGGGGAAAGGCACCAGCAGTAGAGGAGAGCATCCATAGTGAGGTGCAGCCAATATTTTTTGATGATGACATGGCTTATTCAACAAACCCTTTCGATACGATAAAGAAGCTCATGAAAAAATGCAATGAAGAAATACCTCATTTGATGTTCAAAATGCCTCAAATAGATGAGATAAGAGAGAGGGTTAAAGTATTGATAGAGAGATTACAAAACTTGTAAGTAAGCTATCATGAGGTCTTTAATTATAACATAAGTTCATTCATGGTTTTATATTTTGTATTCTTTTATGTCATGAACTAAAATATGTGTTATTTTTATAGGGTTATTTTCCTCCTCGTGATGCTCCTGGCCATGATCAGTGTACTGCAAGTGCTTCTCGAGGAGTAAGGGTTGGTACAAGTGTCCATCCTAATCTTCCTATGCATACATCACATTATCTAACCCCATCATCTGTGCCTATATTATCGTCTGAAATGTCAGAAACACATACCATGTAGGCATCCCTTAACGCACCCTCTGCCAGTAAACACATACTAGAACATGTGTTAGGACATGTACCTGGGGATGCAAAGGCTACTAGTACTGGTGATGTTTTAGCAGCATTTCCTGGATCTTCCTGTATTACTAGTACAGGAACATTGCTGGTCACACTTGTGGTGACCGAAGATTTCATTCCCATAAAGATAGAGAAGGTCCCAGGTAGTTTAAAATGTTTTAATTATTACTCTATATAATCCAATTGAAATTTACTTATTGATCGCTCTTTTTAGACTATTGATCCCATGATCATTTTGCAGGAAATGATATTTTTTATAAACATCTAAGTGATATTACATTGGAGCTCCTTGGGCCCACCATACGTACACGGTGGAATGCCTGAAATGAAGATTTAAAAGATGAGCTCATTAACCGTTTAGTTGTGTTGTTCGGTGATAAAACATTCAACCGAACCAAGGTCCTTAAGAAAGTTGACACCTATCTAAAGTATGCGAGGGACCAATATAGGTCACATTTAGAGAAGAACAAAAAAGTACTAGCGTCCCCCCATGATTTTGGAGAGGGAGTGGAAGGACCTAGTGTCTAATGGAAAGGAGAAGGCTAAAAAGAAAAAAGGAAAGACACCACTGGGCCAAGGAAGGTATGTGATATAGAAGCATAAATCTGCAAAAAAAACCCATTAATCGTGATTTTAAAAAAAAATGCAAGTTGGACGATTTTTTCCTTTATTTTTTGAAAATCGTTAATTTTGGTCAATGATTTTTTCCGTTTCAAACTTCAAAATTGCCAAAAAAATGTGTTTAAAATCTGCAAAAAAAGGTAAATAAAATTGAGCTGATTTTCGCACAAAAAAAGCATGAGACCATGGCTTGTTACTTACTATTATGCTTTGATAGATTTTTTCCAAGCATCCATATAAAACGTTTGAAAAACACCTATTTTAGGCTTTAGCCATAGCGGTAAAAGGCGATTGGAACTATTTGATAAAATGCATTTTTAGACATGTATGAAAATCATTAGCATAGATTTCAGTGATGTTGCCTTGAAAAAAAATGTCTCAAAGGAAATGTAGTCTCATGGTGATGGAATACCATGATGAATGCCATGACAAGAAAATTATATGTATTTTCATGGCATTCCATCACCATGAGACTTCACATTTATTACAAGCTTATTTTCAAAAATTCACTACCTTGTCTATGTTATTGCTTACTATTATGCTTTGGTAGATTTTTTCAAGCATCCATAGCTTCAATTCAAGAACACAGTGAGGTTTTACTTTTAATATACATATATGAGAAGACATTGAACTATTTAATAAAATGCTTTGGTAGACAATAATATGAAAAATGTGAGGTAGCATGAAAGAATTGTGAACTATTTTTAAAAATGCTTCAAAATGTGTGGTCATGGTGATGCTGGAATGCCACTTGAATGTCTTGATAAAACAAGTACTATGGTTGTCATGACATTCAGCACCATGAAGTTACACATTTCTTTGAGGCATTTTTTAAGCTTTCGGTCCTTACCTTAATCTATGCTATTATACTATTATGCTTTGATAGATTTTTTCCAAGCATCCATAGCTTGTTTGAAAGCACCTATTTTAGGCTTTTAGCCATAGCAGCAAAGCGGTGAGCTGTTTGATAAAATTCTTTGGCGGACATGTATGGAAAATGTGGTAGCATAGACAACTATCACCATCCCGATATTTATGTTGTTGTAGTATGTTTTGTGCAATGTAATCAGCGATATGGATATAACCAACAAAAATCTATTTTCTATAATTCATGGATTGAACTCTGTATTTTATATGCTCTCAATGTCTGTATGCTATGGAAATTCCATTAATTTTTTAAAAAAAGTAGTATGCTATGTGTGATACTATCAAAAATGTAATTATATACTAATTACTCTTTCTTTTTACATAATCTAACGTATTTCAAACTTTTCATAGGCTGCCTGACACATCAAAGGCAACAAAGACAAGACTAGAAAAGCACAGGCAACACAAACTTGGCTCTGGTGGTTATATGAAATTAGCCGCACAAATTGTAAGTATCAATAAATGAAATATCACATCCAAATTATAATAAATTGAAAACAATTTTGGTTTTATGACACCATAGAAGCAAAATTCATGATCTTCTGCAAAAATGTAGGACTCTGAATTCAACAGAGTTCCCACAGAAGAGGACCTGAAGATTGCCTTCTAGCAAGGCTATGGAGCCATGGATGAACACCCAAGAGTCTTGACTGGGCAAACACAATCTTCCATTGCATCTGATATGCAGGTAAATAAAATCAATAAAGTTAATTTAAAATTGAATACTTGTGCAATCTATTCAATATTAATTTCCACCATAAAGTAATTACATGCCTATTTGTTTTAAACATTCAAGCAATGATAATACTGCACATGACATTGGAATGTAGCCTAGTGAGGGTGGAGCAGAACATGCAGATGAAGGTCATGGTGTGCATCCCGGTACTTTAGAGCAAGTAGAGCATGATCAATATGTTAATTTCGGGCTAGAAAGATCCAGAGATATGATGTGGCTCCATCAAGTAAAGAGGACCATCTAAAGTTCTTTTTAAACATATTTAGTGAAATTGGTGTATTAATTAATGTAACCTTTCATGTTCAACTTTAGAGCATGTAGGAAGTGTGATCAGACGTGTTGAGCATGATCAAGCTAGAAGATCGGGGGAACATGATGGCCCATTAGGTAGGGACCACCCTCATGTTCTCTTAAACATATTTAATTTCAATTGGTGTATTAATTAATGTAACCTTTCATGTTTCAACTGCAGATCAGGATTTACAGTGTGTTCAACATGTTGAGCATGAGTCTATAACAAAAGTTCAGGAACATGATGTGGACCCATCAGGTAAAGATAACCACTCTAATGTTCTTTTAATTAATAAAATACTTGTAACAATAATAATAAAACATGTCAGTTTAACATTTCTTTCTTATTGCAGCAGACCCCCCTTGAAGCGGCGTCCATTTCATGAGCAGATGACTACACAAACATTAATATCACAAGCAGAGGGCAAAACAACTAAAGGGGGGAAATATATTGATTTAGAAAATGATACTCCACTTCAGCTTTATGTAGCTTTAAAAAAGAAACAAAAAAAAAGTGATTGTAATCATATCATGACAACCATATTTTGATAATATGTAAAAGTTGAAAGAATGAATATTATATGTTAATGAATGAATGTGAATATATTGAATTAATGAATGTTATATATGTTAATGAATGAATGTTATATGTTATTAATGGATGAATCAATGATTAATGTTATATGATTGGGTATGGGGAATTGAGAGTGATGTGAGGGGGGAGGGGGCAAATGAGCTTCCACCATCACGTGGTTGGCCCTGTTAAATAGAGAATGTTAAACTATTCTCAAAACAAAGAGAAGATCAATAAGGTAATGCACTTTTCAATATATGAAATGCATCATTTGAAGCATCAATCAATGTCGGTCTGTATGTATGATGGTCGTCGATCTCTGTAATGGTACATTTCCATGATTTTTTTTTTTAAATTTATGCTTTGTTGCAATTTCGATGAAACCCACCGATGAATCAACGAAAAGGTTAGACAAAGTTGCTATAGCTGTGATGAAGGTTTCATCGGTAACTCCTTGCACATTTCATCACAATTTCGACGATCTTTCGACATTGCCACCACACCATTCCTTGCCAATTTCATCACAATTACAACAAACTTTTGGTGTTCTTTTGACGCTACTCCTTGCTAATTGTGTCACAAAGTCGATGAACTCTTGGTGTTGTTTCGATGCTACTACTTGGATATTTCATTGCACATTCGACGAACGTTTGGTGTTGTTTCGACACTACTCCTTGCCCATTTCGTCGAACTGGTGATGAACTTCTAGTGTAATTCGTCGGTGGAAACACAAAGTTTTTGTCGATATTCTGATGAATGTCGAGGCATTTCATGATATGCGTCGGCCAAGCGATTCTTCGCCCGTTACTTCAGCGTTTAATTAGAGTGGTTGTGAAAAAACAACAACGAAATATTTTGCCATTTAAGTGGCTCTTCTAACAAATGTTTGTCAAGTGATCGTGAGCGGCCGTGAAAATAGTGTCAAATTCGGTAGTGTGATAACCAAAGTTTACCATGTTCCTTATCTCTGTGTATTTGCATGCCCAAAATTTATTTTGTTGCTCCTAGATCCTTCATATAAAAAATCCTAGCCTTCTTGAGTCTTTAACTAGTTGATCAACTATGCTTTTGCTTGCTACAAGCATATCGTCAACATATAATACCAAGATACTGAATAAACCATTTTTCAAACTTTTAAAGTAAACACAATGGTCATACTCACTCCTTGTAAAATTTTGGCTCACCATGAAGAAATCCAACTTCTTGTACCATTATCTATGAGATTGCTTTAGGCCATACAATGAATTTTTAAGTTTGTAAACAATTTTCCTGTTGCAATCTTAAACAATTATTGTTTTAACATCTAATTCCTGTAGATTTTCAACTTCTAACATGTCTAGTTTTATGAGAGGAGATGCATCAAATACATCTCTATTAATGATGATTTTGTGAGTAGTAGGATCCCACAATTTGTATCCCTTACTTCTATCACCATAACCAACAAAGATATATTTCTTGGATTTGGGGTCTAATTTAGAACACCGATCTTTTGAAACAAGAGAATATGCATCACAACCAAAAAAATTAGATTTGAATAATCACAAGAATACCCTATTCATCCTCTTGGGGATCTTACAATCGTACGGCCCGATGGTGACGGTTACGGATAAGTTGTAGATCACTGCTTCTACCCACAACTCTTGTTGCAGCTTTGTATTACTAAGGATGCTCATATTCTCTCTAGAAGAGTCTTATTCATCGTTCAACAACACCATTTTCTTTGAGGTGTAGCTTGATGATTTTACTACGCCTTCGATCTAGCTTCCTTACAATAATTTTCCAAATTCCAAAGATGTGAACTCACCTCCATTATCTATTCTTAAACACTTGATTGATCTGTCGAATCTCTTTTCAACCAAAACTCTAAATTGCTTAAATAAACTAAACACATTAGCTTCTTTTTTTAGGAATATAAACCCACACCTTTCTAAATTATTCATCTATAAATGTCACAAAATATGATGATCCTCCAAAAGAAACTGTTGGGGATGGTCCCCAAACATTTGAATCAATATAATCTACAATACCCTTACTTATATGACTACCTGCTTTAAACTTCAATCTAGATTGCTTCCCATAAACACAATGCTTGCATAAATTCAAAATCAAAGCTTTTAGATTTGGAAGTACCTTACACTTTAACAATACTTTCAACCCTTTCTCACTCATATGACCCAACTGTTGATGCCATAAATGAGTAGATTCATTTGTTTTCTCAGATACCACTGTTGCTTCATTTATTATAGTACTCCCTTGTAGCTTGTAAAGGTTTCTAATATTTGTAGCCTTCATGAACATCAAAATTCCCTTGGACACTTTCATTGATCCACATTGACTAGTAAATTTATAACCTCCAAAATTCAAAACTCCCAAGGAAATTAAATTCTTTTTGAGTTATGACACATATCTTACCTCTCTTAATGTCCTAACAATATCATCAAACATTTTAATCTTACTGCTCCCAATCCCAACAAAAACATTATTTCTCATAACAACAACACTACCATTAATATCTTGGTAAGAAGAAAACCAATTCTTATGTGGACACATGCGATTAGAAGCACCATAATCTAATAACCATTCCTCATGATACTGTAATGAATTACAAATAGAAAAAAATTCATCACCCGTACATGAACTTGTCTCAACTAGATTTGCTTCCTTTTTGGAGTCATCATTGTCTTCTTTCCTCTTCCAACAATCCTTCTTGAGATGCCCTGATTTATTATAGTACCAACATTTTCCCTTACCCTTTTGTCCTTTGGACTTAGATATGGATGTACCTCTCAAATCTTCCCATTTTTTATGGATCGACCCCTAATCACCTTTTCTTCTGATGTGGAAGTTTCTATGTTAGATTTCCTTTGCACCTCTTCAGAAAATAAATATCCCACAACATAATCAAATTCAAGGTTGTCAATTGTGCTAAAGCTAATAGAAGTGACTAAGTGATTCCAAGATTCGAGCAATGAACACAATAATGTAATTGCCTTGTCTTCATCTTCGACTTTTACACCCATTCTAGCTAATTGACATATAAGAGTATTGAAAATTATTAAATGATCAACAATTTTTATACCTTCTTTCATTTGCAAACTATACATTTGCCTCTTTAAGTAGATATGATTTGTCAAGAATTTTGTCATATAAAGACTCTCCATTCTACTACATAAGCCTATTGCTACTTCCTTTTCAACAATATTGAAAAGAACAACATCTGCTAAACACAACTGAATTGTGCTAAGAGCTCTTATATCAAGATCCTCCCAATCCTCATCAATCATATTTGCATATTTTTTAAACTTTCCTACCAACATTTTGTGCAATCCTTGTTGCACTAACAAATCATGCATCTTGAGCTTCCATAGCTCAAAATTATTCTTCCCATTAAATTTCTCCACCTCGAACCTTACATTCGAAACTTTTTCCATTTGATGCTACAAAACAAACACCAAATCCTAACATAGATACTGAAAAATAATTTCTCTGATACCACTTGTTCCGGAAATAGAAACATAAAACCCACAAACTAAATAATAATATTGCAACACAAATTAATTGGAAATAAATACAAAAGAAAATTAAATGGAATAAGAGAATAATTGACAAGACATAGATTTACATGGTAAAACCTTGACAATATGCCAAGAAAACATCCACGAGGCAAAGTATTGGTTTTCTGATTTCTTAGAAACTGTTTACAACCTTCACACAACTATTGCTCTTGAATTACAATTCATTATAATAATTTAGTCTTCAAAACAACAAGATATATATAATATCTTCAACATATGTCAAACTTAGAAAAAATTAGCTTTGTTTTTATTGTTTTATTTTTATTTTATTTTTAATTTTTATTTATTTTATCTTTTCCAAAGATAAACTTCTACTTTATTTCTAATTTTGTTGTCATTATGCAACATTGATTACTATCATGCAACAAATGTATTAATAGGTATAGCTTTGAATGGACAATCAGGTCTCTTTGTCTATAATTCAACTTCTTTGCCACTAGGTTTTGTGTCCCATGTGCTCTACTTGCTCACATATTTCTTTATCTATACATATTTGATTTGTATGCTTATGGTGTTTATATACCTTTCAAAATCTTCAAATTGTCTTCCACTATTTTTTGGAAAGTTAATGTTTCTCCACTTGTATTAGTACCTAATCCACTAATGTCCTTTATCATTTTGAGAGGTGGGCCTACTTATCAGATATTGTCCACAAGGTTTAAATGCATGTTGGTTGGATTTCTATGTTCGACTTCTCACATGAATTTAAAAAGTACCTCACTTCTGAAACTCATAATTGGTTGACAAAATGGGCAACTTGGTTTTGCAATTTGTAGTGTTTATTGATGACTCTTTACCTTTGTATTAATTATTAAAAATTTAAGAGATAAATACAAAATGTCATGATCTAAGGATAGGCAAAGAATCAAGGGGTTCAACGGAATCCAAGACTTCAACATTAGTAGTCATTGGCTGCATTTACATGGGTTCAATTTGGGCCATGATTGAATGTCATGAGGTAATGGTATGGGTGGTGAATTTTAGTCCAACATAAGAAACTACACTTTATTTGCAACACCTTATTTTAAATCTTTGTTTGCATTGGATTGTAAAGGAAATGTCAACCTATAAGCAACTTTGATTTGTGACCAAGTGGCATCCTTTAGATACATGACCTATGATGCAAGTGTTCTCAACCCTTTTAAATACAACATGTGTTCCTTTAGGGAATGAAATAGAATATAAGACTTTTAATGTCTATGAGATCAAAGAAATCCTATGGGACAATAGACCCTACTATTTTAGCATTGTGAAGTGTTGATATCCTGCATTTTAGCTTGATAATGAGCTCTCCCATTCTCTCCACCCATTCCATGTTAAATAAATCTTGAAAAGTAGTTGCTACTAAATCACTTATGCAGTTGTCTATGATGTCGTTGTATTCTTTGCAATCTAAGATAAAAATGTTTTTCAATTTCCACCTGTCATGTACACAAGATACAAATCCTCTCTTCCCAAACTTTTTTTGGCCTTTTCCACCTTGTTTTGCATCGAAGATGATGTGAGTTAATCCTCAACTGCGCAATAATTGTTCAAGGCTTTCCATGTCAAACACAATTTCACTTAAACCTAAAGTCCAAAGTGATCTAGGGAAACATTCCATCTAAATTATAAATCATGATCGAGTGATGTAAGTTTTAATAAATTAAAACTCAAAAAATTGTTATAACAATTTGTTATAAATAATATATTGAAGCAACTTCCAACCATATCTATTTAAGAATGGTTGAACACAAAGTTTTCTTTATAGAATATATAAGTTATATGAATAATAAATGAAAAAAATCTTTTATTTTTTATTCTATATATTGGGATACATATATAATATTGAAGTTGAATCAGTGGTGTTGTTAAATACATTCTATTGTAATACATAGGATTTAAGATATAAAAAAAAAAATCATGGTCAAATGTATCCACTCTTTAAAATTCAAAGAATTGACCTTTTGTCATTAAAATGTAAACAAATTCACCACTCCATTACTATTGAAATCTAACCACTAAGAATTAGTAAAAAAAATGTATAACATGAAATAAAAATTTCTTAGGGTTTTCACAACATATGTGATCCTCAAATGAGGCACAAGATTAACTATGCAGATCAATATCTTACTTGAAAGCACACATAGAAATTCTATGGATTGGATATGGAAATGGTTCCTTAGGGTGAGCTTGGGTATAAATGTGGAGTTCTCAATTGGATGCTAACACGCATATATGACCTAGATTTTCAATAATTCCAATGGAAAATAGATAAATAAAAATTGCATATGGAAAAAGGTTATAGCTTAGATCTTATAGAATCGGGTTTCATGTCTCAAAGGCTAGAAAAACATATAATTTTAGACATACCAGGGAGAATTTTAAATATTAGTGAATATGAAATTTCAAAACATAAAGAAAACTTTAAAGATAGGAAGGCTTGATCATTAGGCTCTGATACCAAATGTAATGTCACTTATCCTCCCAAAGTTGTTTAAGTATTAGCAGAGGAATTAATAGATTAAATGTTAGATTTAAGATGATCTACAAGATATAGCATGTTATTAGAATGATGTAAATAACTAATAAAATAACCAAAGTAAACTATAGTATGTAATAATTAGACAATGATTTTGAAGTAAATAATTAACATAGTAAATTGAATACACATCCATATGATGCATATAGATTAACACATATATGTAAATCATAGAGAGGTTGTTATTCGACACTTAAAGGAAAAGTTATAGGTCTAGGCTCTC
>VDFB02284995.1:0-154290 GCA_007258455.2 Sequoia sempervirens | reverse complement strand
TATTTTTGATGAATATATGCAACATACTATTAATTTTAGAAATAAAAGTACACATTCACAAAAAAATATGGGTGCATACAAGATCACATCTAGAGAGTCACATGATCTAAGGCCCGAAATACAACAATTAGAAAACAAAGCCGCTAAGCGGAAAGAATAGTAGAACTAGGAGGAGCCAGAGGATCTCGATCATCCGGCTTATCCCATACATCAATAGGGTTCTGAGTGATGTCAGGGACATCCCAACCTTCATCAGTATCTTTATCTTTAATGTGATATGTAGAAATCACCAAAGCGTATTGAGGGGACCACTTTGAAGAAATCAATAAGCCACCCAAGAGAAACACTAGTTGACATCCCAACACCCCCAAAATGCCACCTAGAGGTGGCACCCTAAGGGGGATGGGAAGCAAAGCATCATTGGCTAGGTCATGATGCATCTCTATGATCGCCAGCTCGATGGAGAGGAGCTTGGGACTGAGGAGACTAGGTGCGAGGAGCAGAGTGGCTCCTCTTTGTGGGACAACCATGAGAAGGAGAACAATCATGAGAAGAAGCCAAAGACAAAGGCACTCTCACAACAATACAAGGAGCATTGTCCAAATGCTCGAGCAACTCCTTGAGGTGAGCTACTTCTAGAGAAACCTTGCAGGCTTGCACCTGGATCTATAACAAAACATTAGAACAAATGGCAACTTTAGAATAAAGAGAAACATTGTGATCAATAGTACTATGAGCAAAGATAGAATAATTTTTTCTCTCAATTTTTTGAAGAGAATTTCCATCTTGAAAGAATGTTAAATATAGGAATATTTTTGGGGAATGCGAGACCAATCCCCTAAAAGAGCCATATGCCAAGAGAAAGGTTATGGCCTAAAAGGTCGACCCCTTGACGATAAAGCCTAGACCCCATTGGTAAGCTTTGGAAAAGAACACACTAAGAAAAGTGGGCGAGCTTGGTCTCCACAACATCCAACCAAATGTTAAGGAGCCTACATTGCCACACCAAGATAGGTGATTGCAAATGCACCTTTGGTTTAAGTTGAGCACCATAGGGAGATGAGAATAAAACCAATGATATCCAAGATGCAACTTATAGCTATAGAGAGTTGTATTAGGACATGACCTCCAATATTTCCACCAAGGCTTGGTAAAGTGGACACCAATTTTGTGTTTCATCTCGTTATGTATGGTTTCCATAACTACATTAACCATCTCCCTATCCTAAAGAGAGAGACTAAACTTGACCTTAAGTTTATCCTGACATGAGGCTCATAAAAGCTCTAGAGAATAAATATTGAGGACATTGGATTCCTCTTTTTGTGAAAATGTAAGGCCTTGACACTTGGCAACCAGGCCAAAGGGAGACCTTGTATCGACAAAAGAGGAGACCACTAGAGATTATGCTAATTAATCGAGATACCATCCCGAAAGCCAAACCTCGCCTATTACAACCAAGGCTTAATAACTTCCCAAGCATGCCAAATTCTTTTGGTAACAAAAATTCCCTTGATGTGAACATCATCATTCATGAGGAGGGGTTTGAAACTCAATCCCTTTCCACGTAGGTCTATTGACCGAGTAGCCTAAGGAAATACAATACCGAAGAAGAACCTTCCAAGTTTCACCATCATAAAGGGCATGAATAATTCATTTTACACATAGGTCCAACCCTTGATGTTGTGTGGAAAGAAACCCCAACCCTCTAAATTCTCAAGGTCGATGAAAGCCCTTGTGATTTTCAAAAGTGGCCCATAATTTTTTTTGAAGGAGCGTCTCAAATTTTAATTAGGAAGATTTAGAAGGATCCCAACATGAAGAATATTAGACATGGATGGGAACAAGAATTTTGGAACAAACTTGAAACTTTCCCACCATAGACAGAGGTTTGGTGATCGAATAGGTAATTTTTTAATCAATCCTAGAGAGGATCACATTCCATAAGGCCACTGGTGAGGCTTGAAAAGGAAAAGGAACGCACAAGATTCTAAATATTTTCCCATGATCAATCCACTTCTAGCTGAAGGAATGAAGCCACTGAGGCATAGGGAGAATGGACTACTGATAATACTAGGTTTTGTTCCATTGAATTACTGAGCCATTGGCTTGAAAAAAGTCACCATAAATTGGAGTGCCTCTTTGATATTTTTCTCCTCTTTAATGAGAGAAAAGAATCATCTACAAAATGATCGTTAACCAACTAGCTTGATGACTCAAGTAGGGTAATACCTTAGACAAGCGAGAAACTGAATAGGCTAGAAGATAACCCTTCGACTACCAAAACATACAATGAGGGTGCAAGAGGACACCCTTGTCTGATAGAGAGGAAAATCCAAAAAACATGAAATTGGTAGCCATCGATAGTGCTACATGTGGAGGTATTTGCAAATGCATGTTAACAACTTGAATGCATCACGACACGAACCCAAAAGCTTGCAACATGGCCAAAATGAAATGCCACTTAAATCAGCTATACACTTTGGTGAAATCAATTTTCAAGAAAATAGCCTTTTGTTGAGAATTTCAAGTAGAATCCATTCCTTCCTAGACGGTAATAATATTGTTTAGAATGTATTTGGATTTCATAAATCACATTTGTTCAGGGTGAACAATTTGAGGAAGAAGATGATATATTTTTAAAGCAAAAGATTTGGTAATGATTTTATAAGAAACATAGAGTAGCGTTATTGGCCTTCAATTACAAATCTCTTCAGGATCATCGGCTTTAGGTATGAATTTCATGTTTCCTTTGTTTATGAGTTTTCCTAAGGATTTCAAATGAAAAGACTCAAGATAAACTTTGTGAAGGCCACTACCAACGAAATTCCAAAGAGCCTTGTAGAACCCATAAGGAAACCCATCACAACTAAGGGATTTGTCATCTGCCATGGAGTTAATTGCTTGCTTGATATCTTTGTGAGGGACAAGTTGCTCAAGTAGAGAGCCAACAAGGAACAACTTGAAGGCATTTTCTCTTTCAAGGGAATTAGCCTAAGTTGTGAACACATGTTCGTAATGCTTGAAAAAGGCCTGAAGAATATATGGTAGCTTGATGAGGAACAAATGACCCTCTTTGATTTCTTTATATGCCTTGGGAAGTATGACAAGCTCAAAGAGATTGAAAAAAATCCTTTGAGGCATGATCACAAAATTTAAGCTAGTGAAGTTTGGATTTGATGTAAGCACCTCTAGTTGAGCAATTATCTGCAATTTCTTTTTTTCCTAAGCTCTACGACCCTGACCTACAACTCAAGGGAGAAAGGGTTGGTGGCAAGTGCCTTTGTGCCACAATAGAGATCCAAGGTGGTGGCCTCGTATGTACACCTTCGAAAAATGGCCAATTGGTGGCCATAGATGCGAAGGAAGTGATAGGTGCATTGAATGTCTCTATTCCACTAAGCAATCCACCCAAAAGATTGAGTGGGTCAGTATTCAAGATTCCAAATCCTCATGATTTTAGCTAGCGTGGGTTGATGACTCAACAATAATGTATTAAAAAATAGGATTTAGAAGGACACGTCAAGACTGCTTGCCACTCAATACTAAATTTAATAAGAAAGTGGTCTGACAAAGTCACATCCATTATATGCATGATCAGTAAGGCATCACAAGTGTCAAATGAGAAAAATATTGTGTTGATATGATGGCATGATCAAGGTGTTTAAAGATTGTCAAATCCAACTTGAAAATTACTCCACATATGCCAAATATGTTGGTTATGGCAATGACCCAAGAAAGTGTCCTAAAGACCCAATTTATTGCACATGAAAAACCACACCTTTCTTTTGCCAATTGTCCAATGAAAAGACAAAGTGCCATCCTTGTCGTATGTCATCTCAACCATATTGAAATTGTCACACAAAACCCAAGTGGAAGGGGGCATTTAATCCCCAATCTACCACCAAAAAAAAGATCTCTCCACAACATCATTACATCATTAGGAGTATAAACATTAATCATGCCAAATGAATGATTGTCAATAGTCATTAGGATCCAAACTAATCGATGAGTCGGATAAGACCCATGATCCACCACACATGACTTCCACTATGGTACCAAAAAAGTGGCAATGCCTCAATGACTAGCTTCTTGATTGGTCATGAACATGCTCCCATTTGGCTAAATAACCTAACATGTTGTAGAAAGCATGAATCATGAATTCTTAACTTCTTGAATGCAAAAAATATCTAAACCAAAATGTTGTTGACAAGTATACCACACGAAATACTTCCCGGAGAGGTCAGTAAGATCTCAAACATTCCAAGATAGAAAATTCATTGGTGGGAGTCTTGCATATCATCACAATCTGACTCATCTAGAGACAAAAAGCGGTTCTACAAAAACTATGACGGGATAGAGCCCAACTAAATGATGGGTGTGATATTCCTTTATTTTTGTGAAACACTCACCATCCTCCAATTTCCTGGGAGGGTTACAAGAATGTGGCAAGATCTTTGGTGATGTGGAAGGATGCATTAGCAATTTTGTTTGTGATTAGAGAATTGTTGTTGGATGATGCATTTGAGAATACTTTAGATGAGAAAGAGGCTTAGCTGAAGTGGCTATAATTTCCTTCCCCTTTTGAGAAGGGTTTGAAATAGCAAGTTGTGCTTGAACAATAGCCAAAGAATCCTGACTTTATTTTTGAGTACCAGCGGCTTGAAGATTGGATTTGCCTCTCCCACAATTATTCATTATTTGATGTTTATCTTTAATTTTAGGGTTGGTGGCCTCCAAGATCATGAGGATTTGAGCGTGGATTTGGAGACTTGGCCTGGGTTTCCTTGAAGGAGAATCCATTAATTGCATTATACTTGAGAGAGTTGACAAGAGTAGAGACGTTGGGAGAGGATTTCATACTGACGCAATTTGAGTGATAAAGATTACCAATTTAAAGGATGTTTTATCAACTCACAAGTCTTTCCAGAACAATTAGTCAAAGAAATACAATGGAAGATCAATGCTAACAACACTTTCTGAAGGACCTACATCATGCATTTTAAAAGTCAACCAGGTAAGGAAGAATTCAAAACCATACAAAACACAAGATTTTATCATCTAAAGACAAAATTCATATTTTAAAAGCCAGTTGTTATTCACGTAAGAATGTCTGAAACATATAGACCGCTACTCATGAATACGCGTGGGCATGGTTGACTGTAAAAACATGAAAGAAAAATCCCCAGGTGAGGGTTTGAACAACGTTTGGTGAACCCATGCGAGGACCCAAGATTTAGCAACCCATTCCCTTAGCATGTTTTCAGGTGTTCTCCCCACAAAATAACCAATAAGAGTATGTTGCTCTAACCATTGAAATGCACTATCAAATTTGGGGATGGGAAAAACAACATCATTGGATTTTCAATCCACATACCTACTGGAATATTTTTATATAAATTTCCTTAGATGCTTGTTTAGAGGAGCCACAATTTAGAGTTGCCAAACTATCAACAACAACATGAAATGCTAGTTTGAAACCAGTTGAGGCCATATAAAGAGAGGCTTAAAATCCCCACAATAAATGTGGTATGACAATAGAAAAAACAATAAGGTAAAGCCAAGTTATGTAGACAAATGACAAAACCCTAGCAAAGCACATCCTATATAGTATTTTCAATTTCTTACTTTATAAAAGTATCAAATGTAATCATCTCTAGTAATTTCAAGTCTCCAAACAATTCAATGTGTTTACCCACTTTGTTTAACCACGGTAGCAATTATTTAATGGTCAGTGAAATAAATTAATAGTTAATTCCAACACCCCCCTTAGTTTTACTACTTGTTGCTTCAACATTCCAAATTCTTTCTTAAATGTTCAAATTTCTTCTTTGTTAATGCCTTTATGAATATATCTACCGATTGATCTTCTGATCTAAAAAAATCCAAGTAGATTTCTCCATTGTTCACTAGTTCTCTTGATGAAATGATACCTAATATTAATATGTTTAGTTCACTAATAACATACATCAAGACAATTACTTCTTTTGAGTTGTAACAAAAGATCACTAGTCACCCAACTCAAACATTCAAGTCTTGATTGATTTCTACTTTTTTTGGCATGAGAATATTTATGCTTATACAATATTTTGAACATATTGTGACCTTTTTTTAATTAGATACATCAATCCATCCATAATTCATTTGTATTCTATCTCCCATAGGTTGTTCCAACAATTTTTTATTAATTATATTTTAATCTACAAATAGTACAAGGATAGAGATCCCACCATGTTTCCTTTTTATGTCCTTGCCTATTACAATGAGAACTTTGAGAACACTGCATTTTTTTAATTGACTTGTTTGTAACTATATTACTTATAACATCATTTATATATTGTTAATTCAAATATATCAGACCCTCAAAATTCATTTAGCCCTCACATGGTTGTAAATGACTCGAATTATACTTTCCACTGTCAAACGTTTTCCCGTTGTAACTCGTTCTAAAAGTTTCGTAATCTTAGAGAGCTAATGTTTTTCAGGAAGTGATAAACGTTATTATCATCGTAATTGGCGGATTTGGCCTTGTTAAAGAAACTTGTTGTTATGGATTCCAACCATTACATCCATTTTATCTTTAGTTATATCCACATATAAAATGGATAACAAAATCATTTTATCTAGGGCAAATTCACACCGTAGAAGTTAAATGAGCTATAGAGCCATACTTTGTTTTCCTTACAGGGTATGTCAAATAATTAATCGGATAGTTGTTTTCTTCTTTCAATTTCGATGGATCATTCCTTGTATTTCTTTTAACTTTCACTAATTTCTTCTTACAAAAATATCATTTCCGCATCCAAATTTTCATAACAACTTCACTATTTTACCAATCTTTCCCATTGAAACAAATGATTTTTCCTTTAACTTCTTTCCCTTTTTCTTGAAAAATAAAAAATAAAATGCCACCTTCTAAAATTAGCACCCACTTTTTTCCTTTCTCAAAGGGAATAGATATATCTATTTTGAAATTTAGAAAGATATGCCCAAATTATTATTTTTAAATGGATTCAATAATTATCATACCTAACTTCAACAAGCATAGATGATAGGGAAATGCTATAGATTCAATGGCAAGAAAATATTTCATCATGAATGCATGTACATGGATCTTTCATGTTGGAAACAATTAATGCAACACAAAAGCATGACAATAATCAAATTCATGATCTTATCTCCTCTATAATGATAATTTCCTTCATGACCCTACTCCTCAAAAGGAAAGGCTAAAATAAAACATACATAGTGTGCACACAAGTTAGATGGGACCACACTCACTCCACTGATATATGACAATAGATATATGCATGCCACTTTTCTACAAGTTGTTTTCTTCTTTAGTGTTTCACAGTTTGAGCTTGGTCAATACATAATGGTGTCAGGAATATTGGAATGTACTTGAAACTCTCACAATAAATATTCACCTTACAACTTTTAATCTACATTAGAGAGGCTCAAATTCTATCAAACATTTTTAATAGGACTATGCAAATTCCCATCAATCTCTTGAAAATGAATCAATGTCATATATTACTTTGCTTTAAAACCTTTGTACTACTTTCTCTTGTGAATGAATCTTTTGTACCTTGCACCACTTGACATATCTTATTTTTCATTCTCCTACACTCTCAATGATTTGTATCTACCATTATCCCTTTCACAATTTCTTCTACAACAATCATGCTCTAATACCAATTGTTGAAATTGGAGAGCTTGAGTAGACTTTCTATTTTACAAAATTTATAGATCCAATGATCTTTAAATAGATAGCATATGTGGATATATGTGTCTCTTGTATGAGACATAACTCTCAATGACAAATATTTTAGAGTGTGATTAAATATAGATTATATTTTTAATAGTTTCTTCTTCCAAAATCTCTTGACTTTAAGATCCAAATTATTTTTCCTGAAATATCTTATTTTTTGGCAATGAAAATAGTAGGGATACAAATCTTCCATTTCAACAAATTGAGACCATTTTTTGAATTCAAATTCAACATAATCATTATCTAAAAGAGGCTTATAAATATCTATTTGTACAAACATTTGCACATAAATTGTCATGCCTCCGAAATTGCAACCCTAAAGTATAAAGTGTTGAGATACAAATAAGTAAATAAAATAAATAATAATATAAATATTGAAAATATAAATAGAAATATTAAACAATTTAAATATTATTATAATTATAACCATTGTAATATGATACTGAAAGTTATATACATAACTAATATGAAAACAAACATATAATCTATTAAACTAAAATTAGCAGACAAACATTAGTATGAGAAGACAACGATTGGTATAAAATCCTTATTAAAAGACATCAATGTTAATGAACTAAGGCATCAATTATATCATAGAATCGTAGGATTGTGAAGGAGCAACGATAATAAAGCAATGATTAATATGTTGAAAATGACATAAATTAAATATATGAAAAGCAATGATCACATAATGCAAGTGCTTGGTAATTAAAGACTTGGGCATCAATAAAGCAACAATTAATCTTTAAAGGACATGTTCATTCAAAAAGGTGTGCCCCACCATTAAGATATGAGGATATATAAGGGGTGGGGTATTGAAGGTAAAAGGAGGAGCAACATAAATATATATAGGAAAATCAATTGGAAATCGACATAAATCAGTAGATTGGAAATGATAAATTATGAGAGGTTTATTTGATTGTATTATTGTCAAGAATATATTTGGGAAGTTTAGTATATATATATATATGTGTGTATGTAAGTATTCATATAAAGTGATTATTGGAAGATTAAAATTAATTATCTAAATAATTCATATATATAATTAAATGAAATACATATATACATATATTATACACAATCATTGCAATAATGATGCTTGCAACAATTATTGAGCCTAAAATGTCTGGTCACTAGCCTCAGAAAACTCCTGGGCTGCTTTCCTTCCTTCCTCTCTCTGCCTCTCTCACTCTGCACTACTCTCTCTCAATGTCTTTATCCTACTGATCATCAAATACTCAAGGTTGGAAGGAGGCAGAAGGATTGGGGGAGGATGTTGTTTCACGAGAGCCTCCCCATGCTGAAATGCACACGCCCTTTCTGAGGGTGGAATAGTCTTGGTCGAACATTCTTGCCGCTTGGAGCCAAGACGTGGGTAGTCTTGGTCGGACACCCATGCTCTTGAGCTTAGATGGGTTGAGTAGTTTATAGGAAACCCTTTCAAGACTTTCCTATCAAGCCAAACTATGATTGATTGTCAGGATGGATTCAAGAAAACTCAATCATAAGGAGGATGGATAAGATAGCAAGGATAGGGAATGCAAATACAAGATGTCCATCGGGTAGACCACCCCATGAGGGTTCTCTATGTGCGTCTCATGAGGGCCAAGGGGTGGATAGTCTTGGTCGGATGCTCGTGCTCTTGGGCCTAGATGCATAGCTTTGGGCAAATTTATCTGGCTTCTCATTCAAGTCATGTTATGATTAAAACTTCCGCTATGCATTATGGATATTGGTAGTCTTGGAATAGTTATCTATTTTAAATTTATAAGACATCTATGATGTTTTGACACATGAATTATATTTCCAATATTATCCAACATGATTGCAGGACCTAAAGCCGATATTTGTCTTGTTTAAAGCATTGAAGTGGTAAGTTATAACCTTAACTACATTATATTTGTGAATATAGAGCAAGATTTAGGGTTATTCCAAAAGGGCACATTACATAAATTCTTGAACATCCCTCTCAAACATTAGTAGCCATTTACATCAATTCCCTGAGATATTTTTATTTTTATTTTTGAAAGAATCAAAATCTCTTATATTCTCTAGGAAGATTGTAAAGGCGTAACCAAACCTACACTAGATTGATTTTATAGGAGATGGGATCTAAATTAAGTCTCTATTCATGGAGAAAATTGCATGCTTGGTCCAAAAGCCAAGGTTCCCCATTCCATTTTGATGGTTGTATAGTCGTATTTAAGTGCTTTTGTCATAAAATATGATTAAAATTTTATGAAGATTGTATCACTTAAAAAGAGAAATTATGGATTGGTTGTATATATATATATATGTACATACATAATTTGATAATTGATCATGCTTGTCAAGAAAAATTTTAATCATAATTTTTCACTCAAAATTATCCTTCAAATAATAAAACATATTTCATTACAAATAAAATTATATATATACATACATACATACATACATACATACATACATACATACATACATATGTATGTATGTATGTATGTATGTATATATATAATTTAATTTGTAATGAAATATGTTTTATTATTTGAAGGATAATTTTGAGTGAAAAATTATGATTAAATTTTTTCTTGACAAGCATGATCAATTATCAAATTTAGGCTCTGCCCATCTATAAAGAGGGTGATGTCAATTTTGCCGAAAATAATCAAATTCAATATTTTTCATACATTTCATTGCATATCTAAGTTCTCTTACAATGCCCATCATTACACTCCCTTGATCAAATTTTATGTTGTTTTTCACTTGTATTGTTAATAAGTGATAGATTAAAGAAAATAAACAAACTTTGTAGGAAAGACATATGCCTTATGTTCTTATTATATGCTTTGAATTTAGTTATTATTTTGATTATATGCTTTGAATTGAGTTAGTATTTTGATTATATGTTTTATAATATAGCTAATCAAAAACTTATCTAAAATAGTAAAATAAGATTCTTGATGAGAACCAAAAGTTAACACACTTGTTAGTGAGTCTTATCCTTTTTGAAAGTTAAAACAAATGACCAAATAAAGATAAAAGTATAATAAAATAAAAATTTATTTACTATAATATTCAATTTGGTACTTGAAATTTGAATATTGTACGTGTATTGAAAAGCTTAGGTTATTTGAAGACCATATATATAAGCAAGTCCAATGGTTGAATTATTGAATTCTTACTTTGAAGGGTCTCAATTAATTGATAAATTTTTATTTTAGTCTAGACCTATTCTAATATTTAATGTTTGTAGATTTATATAGAGATTATGATTTGAGCCATTAGTGATTTTGATGGTGTTTTATGAGTGTGACATTTAGGTTGACAATACTTCAAAAATAAAATGAAGATAAATAAAGAGGATTGAAAAATGTCTAATTCCAAGAAAATTTAAAATAAAAGAGTTATTTTCTTATAAGGTGCTTCTAGAAGAAACATGAACTTTCCCTATTGAACCAACAACTATGGTTTGACTCGAGTTATTTGAAGAAAATTGAACAATTGTGGTAAATAGATGATCTAATGTTTCACAAAAGAAGTTTTAAATAGATGAAACAAAATAAGTGGATGAACAAACAAAATATCAACTTGAATGCATGCTGAAATAATAACAAAGTCATAAAAGTACTTATTATATAAATTATGTATGATTATATGAAAAAAGACGTTAGGAAGAAAGAAAAAATATTATATTGATGAATTTAACCCTACATGTGTTCACTAAAAATTTATGTAGGGACAAATATCACTTGGAGAGCAAAGATACTCATAACCCAACTGAAGATTAACTCGTGTCATTTTCAACATGAAGCAAACTAATAGAAGCGTCCAAAAGAAGGATAGAACGAGCAAATACATATCTTTTGAAAAACCAAAACAATTAAGAAGAACACTTTATGTTTAAATATAAAAATGTACAATAACATTCAAATGGGATAATGATTACTCTACTAAAATTATTTAAAAAAAATAATTAAAATTATCATAAAATTTTATTAAAAAAAACAGGATTACAAAAAAATTATGTCAATTGTCCTACAAACTAGCTTAAAAAAAAATTCTATTTAATTCAATATTAAGATATGAACATGAGCTGCCACTCAAAACACACCCAATTTGACTTTTTCATTATTTTCCTTAAGAAGAAAATAAACATAAAAGTTTACCTGCAGAAGATTAGAATATAGTATTAAAATCACTCGGACTATTATATTACCGCCGGCCTATTAGCTCAGTTGGTTAGAGCGTCGTGCTAATAACGCGAAGGTCGCAGGTTCGAGACCTGCATAGGCCACTTTATCTTAATTTATAGTTATTTTATTTTATTTTATTAATTAGGCCAGTTTGTGTTAATTAGCCGATAGGCTACATATATTGTGGATGCACTTTCAATGGAAACCTGTCTCACGCTGGAAACAAGTTCCGTGAAACCATTTTCGGATGCCAGTTTTCCGTCATCTCCCCCCTATTTTAAAATACTGATTACACCACGTCTATATTCCCTCACTAATTTCGTGACTATAACGCTTTGATCGTGCTTTTAATTTTCAAAATTTCAGATCTTGACCGCGTCACCTGGTTTACCATAACGGACCTCCATTCGATAAAGTTTGTTGTACTGTGGGCACTTCACCAACGCTGATAGAACTATAATTACCATAGCAATTAGCACAGCAAAGATCGGCCCTATAAATAAGAGCGCCCACTTCTGCCCTTCTCGGAGTTCCAACTTCCCCAAGTTATCTCTTCCTCTTCTTTCTTCTCAGAGTCCAACTCCACACACCAAATTTATCTCTTTCTTTCTTACTGTTGCTGCTACTCTGCCTTCCATCACCCATACCAAGCTTACACATACGTGTATATATTTCCGACTGAACTAAGGCTTTCTTGGGAATTCCCCTTTGTTTGTGTGCCTGCATATTTATCATGACTATCAGTTGCTCGGCCAGATTGGTTGTAGATAGTTACACACGCACACGGGTTTCTATCGGAGAATCCTCACAATGGATATACACAGAAAAAGTATTGGACTTTGTTTATAAATGCTAGATTTTGTAGGATAGTCTTGGATCTCCATCTACACTCGCTCCCCCATTTCCTCCTCCATTTCACGCGTATACATCTCCATTGATGTGCATATATTGAGATTGTAGTGTTTTGAGTAGGGTTTATTGATTTTTTATATATAAAATTCTCTGCTAGTGGGTGTTGTGGAGGTTTTGAGTTGAGATTGAGAGCAATGGGGTCTTTTGAACAAGTGGAGGAGACCACTTTGGAATATACACCCACATGGATTGTGGCTGTGGTTGGCTCCGTTTTTGTCGTTGTATCACTGCTGCTTGAGAGATGCATTCATAGGCTTCGAAAGGTAAGTGAGTGTTTTTATTTGGATTATTCTTATCTGGTTGTAGATGAGCAGATTATCAGTGTTATGCACACAGAGAGACTTATAGTAGATATTCATGTGATGTAGCTGTTAGGATATGATGCTCCATGTTAACCACATCAATTATATGGATAGGTGGTCAGAACGGTGGCTGTCAAATTTTCTTGGACATTGTAGAAGTCCATGTTTGTGTGTACGTATGCACATGTAGATGATTCTTCATTAGGAGTCTATTGGTCGGTTGCATTCAATTTCCTTTTTTGGGTTCTTGCGGTGAGCTACAATTCAATGGTAGAATTCAGAGAGAGATATACTGCATACCCACGTTGTATAATTTCTATGATATGCTGCTTCTTGGCGAGGACATTAATGATTGGATAGATGGTCGGGTGGGTCGATGCTTAATTTCGTTTGTGTGAGGAGAAGGGTTAGGGAAACTGGACAGGAGAATGCAAGTTTTGAGTAAGATTCTACTGCTTGACAAGCTGTTAGAGTTGGTCTTTTGCATTTTTTAGACTGTTTGGTCTCTTGGATGTCATTAAAATTCCTTCATTCACTACCCAATTCCATTGACACGTACGACTGCAATGTCAAGAATTCATTCGAGGGGATTGAAGGGAAGGGGTTTTTTAAGTATGTAAGGCTGAACATGGACCCTCTTGCTTAGTTGTATTTATATGTGTGCGTACAATGTGAAGAATCCTGCATGTTATGTTGCGAGAAGGGGGCTTTGTATATATGTATATAACACCAGAAGTTGAGTTTTCACTAGCAATCCGTTTCCGATTTGTGTTTATATAGGGGGCTATAATGTCATCAATACAATCTACGAGAAAGGTTATTTTAATTTTTTATGTATCTGGATAACACTATTTGATGAACTTTCATTTGGAGTGCCCATGGCCTCGTTGTATTGATATGTGTAGGTACAATGTTAAGAATCCATGTAATAATCATAATATCTATATATTTTCTTATCGGTGTAACCCTTGCACCTCCCTAGTGCAAGTGCAAGTGCTAGTTTATAGTTATTTTATTAATTATAAAATAATATAAAAGGAGCTTTCACTGCAAGTTTTGTCATCTTATTCTCCTACATATTTATATCCTACGGCTTGTATCGAACCATTCAAAAGGGCTTTTTGGTAGATATTATTATAGTTAGAATTTTTAATTAATTATTGATAATGTGATTAAAGAGTTTTAAGTTTATTATTTAAGTCTAAGTAAAATATCTTTATATTATTGATATACATTTAAAATAATAAAAAATAATTGGAGTTGATTTGTAATGTGTTGGTTAAGTTGTGACATTGTTGTTATCATCAAGGTTCAAATTTTTGTTGGCTACTGTGGTCGTAGGCTTGTGCATTCGTTGAATGCTCATGGATTGTGAACTGTTGCAGTGTTCATGCCGATGGTTTCATAGGCGTTCAAGCTTGTGCCAGACCCTCGTTAGGCTAGTGTGCTCGCGGGTCTGAATGTTGTACTAATAAAGAATAATAATAAAATATTCAATAGTTATGGAGTAAGGTAAATACTATCTCATGGTAACCACACACTTACCACCTCTTAATCCATTAAAATAATTAATCTTACCCTAAATCCATTACTTTATCACAATTAAACTTATTAAATAATATTTATTGTTTAATTAGTTTTAAATGAATCATTTCTCACTAAGTGTTTACATAGTCAAATTTAAATCTAAATTATCCATAGTTAATTTAATTTAAATCCTAAATTACACCTCATGAGTTAACTATCCTATAAAAATAGTTAACTAAATAATCAATTTAGTTAACTCACCAATTATATTCCTTAACAAGCCAATCAATTTAGCTAACTCAAAGTCCTAAATTTATTATTAAATCAAATAATTATCAACTCACAAATCAAATGAGTTGACTACCTAGTCACCTCCATCTATTTAGCAAATTGATTGCAACCTCTCCCCATCACATCCACCATTCATGGATCCAAGATTAAATCTCCACCATTCATTTTTTTTCATAAATTTTGTAAATTGAAGTTGAATCCTCCATTTTCACCATCCTAAATCAAGCAACTAGATGTTGTCACACTAAGCAACAAAACAATCAACATTGCCTTAAAAATATTAATAGAATATTATAAATTTTAACATTATATATCTTATAAAATTTTGCTAGATCTTTTATCATCACCAAACTTACCATTTAAACATGTTCAATTTTAAACACCTACAATTTCTAACGTATAGTTCAATCTAATAAAAGAAAACTATCAAACTAAAACCATTCACCTCAATAACAATACAAGATTTTTTTATTATTTACTATTGACAATGTGATTGGTTGTAGAGTTTTAGCTCTTATTTAAGCCTTCATATTGCTTAAAATATTATTTAGTGATATTTTTTTAATTAATTATTGACAATGTGATTGGTTGTACAATTTTACCTCTTATTTAAGCTTTTCATATTGTTTAAAATAAGTAAAATAATTTTCTATTTTATTGATATATGCTTTAGAATAATAAAGCACAATAATATAATATCCAACAATTGTGGCTCTAAAGAAAGTTTAAACTCCTCCCTCTATGTTTTTCTTTGTTTTAATATCTTATGTGTGTATACAAAATATATTTAGAAAAAATTATCAATTTGCAAGCCTCACAAGTACACAACTACAAATTACAATAATAGTACAACAATAATCAATTTCTAGGCTTGTCAATCCAAATCAATTTGTTCCATTAGCTACACATTGGATCTCCAATTCCACATACCCACCCTTGAGTTGTCACTTTGTTGAGGCCTACAATAACTACCAAAATTTTACATTGAGAACAAATAACAATTGTCTCGTAATACAATTGTATCTACATTGGATATAAACTAATTTATCATATACCATCTCATGTTAACATTCAATGCACTACAACCTCTTAATATATTAAAATAACTAATCTTACCCTAGCTACATTGTTATATCATAATTAATTTTATTAAATAATTTATTTATTGTTTAATTTGTTTAAAATGAATCATTTCCCACTAAATGTTTAAATATTTAAATTTAAATAAATTATCTATAGTTAAATTAATTTAAATCTTAAATTACACCTCCATGAGTTAACTATCCCATAAAAAATAACTAATTAATTAATCAATTTAATAAACTCACCAACCAAATCCCTTGACAAGCTTGGAAGATAGTGAAAATGAGCAAAGCCAACGAAGGTTAAGGTAGTTTATGAGTTGATAGAGGCGATAAAATTATTGAAAAATTCCCAAATACAGGCCAAGTTTATTTCTCAAGAAATGGGCAAGATACTAGTTAGAGAAATTAAAAATTTTCCATTAGGGTTTATAATCTGAGGGGGATTAATTCTAACGACATCTCAATTGGGAATGTTAACCTACATATCTCAAAGGTGATCCCTTGCATCTATATTCTAGATATTTTTTTCAATTCCAAGGTTAAGTTGTTGAATAAATGTGTGGTGATCACGAAGTTCATTGGTATATGCCCTTCTTTGGAGAAAATAAAAGCTTATATCAATCAAAATTGGAAATGTCCCCCCTTGAGGTTAATTTTATGTCTTTAGGGTTTTTGTAGATCATTTTTCAATCTGAATTTGATAGGGAAAATTTTCTTAAGGATGGTCCATGGTTTATGGGTTCTAATTATTTATGCATGTGCCCATGGATGGGCCTAGTTTTGATCCTCAAAAGGAGAAGATTAAATATGCCCCACTCTAGATTAGATTGCCCAAATTACTATAGGAACTTTGGCCATAAGATGTTTTTAGATTAAATGGCAACTCCTTAGGAGAGTATGTTTGCTCCTCCTTTGCACGTGACTATATTCAAGCTTATAATACTAGAATATGTTTAATATTTAATCTCATTGAACCTCTCACACACTCCATTTAGTTAACTTCAATTATGGGGGAATGGAAAAAGGAATTAGAATATGAGGATCGTTTAAGGTATTTTAAATGTTAAGAAGATTGGCCATTTCCCAAGGAATTGTGAGGTAAAGGGGGTTGGTCAGAGTTTTATGGATGAGGATTTAAAGAATAGTTCTTTACTTTTCCCTTCCTATTCCATGGCGGGAATGACTTCACCGGTTCCTTCATCTCAGAAAGATGGTTTGAAGAATGATGTGGGTTCTAACTCTATTATTCCTCTCTCCAATGCCAATATCCCCATGGCGGATCTCCCTCAAGATTGGGCGATTCTTGGTGAGTAGGATGGTGATAAAATTTTATCTCCACCTTTTGAAATTGGTGAACATGTATCTCCTTTGGGCAGTGAGGATGGAAAAATAAAAGGTGGAAGAGATGAGGAGGAAAAATATCTTACAAGAGCTAGCAAGGAGAATGAAATATGGTGAGTATTTCTACCAGAAGTGATCAAAGAGTGGGTTGGAAAAACAATGATTATGACATATATAGTGGGAGAAAATAATAAAGGAAAGAAATTAGATGCCAACAAAGCTAAGACAAAGGTGCTAGAGGAACTAGAGAATAGAACTCAAGCCTCGATGAAAAATTGTGTTAGATTTGGGGGTGAGCACCTCCCTGTCTCTAGGAAAATATTAAGGTGAACAGTTGGAATTTTTGAGGCTTAAATGACTCAAATTTTTTTTGTTTAGTTAAAAAACTTGTAGAGATTGAAGGTCTTGATATTGTGTTTTTTCAAGAAACCAAGGTTGAGGGTAATGCCCTTGGAGACTATATGTCTTGGTTATGGAAGCATGGTGAAGGGGAAACTATAGATGTGAAAAGTTTTCAGGAGGGGTTGCAATTTTTTGGAACAAGCATAGTGTCTTAAGGGAGAAGGTTGATGGATCCCCCAACTATCTTTCAGTCAAAATTAACTAGTTGATTGGGTTGGAATCCTTTAATCTCTCAAATTTTTACAGTCTAAATGTGGTCAGTGAGAGATGTAAGGCATGGGAATATACTGCTGACTCTAGGTTAAGGAATCTTGGAAAAATGAGTTTTGGGGGGTAACTTCAATGTCATTTTATGCCTTGAAGAGAAGGAGGGTGATAGTCAAATGATGACCTTTGGTTCTCTAGATTTTAGAAAGTTTTGTAAGGAATTGTTGCTAGTTGATGTTATTCCTAAGAAAGGATGGTTTACTCAAAGTGGCTCTTGTCCTTCCATCCCTTACTCTTTGAGGTTTCTCAATTTAATGGATCTGACATTGAAAAATTTCCCTAAGCTTCAAAGTCTGTTAAGGAACCCTAGTGGCATCCCCTTTAAAATGGACACCTTTTGATAGAATCTCCCGAGTTCAAAGATTAGTTGGGTGTGTGGTAGTGTAATGGATTTAAAGGATGTAAAAGGTTTATTTTCATGAAGAAATTAGTAAAAGTCAAGAAGATGGCTAGAATTTGGAATAAGGAGAGGATTGAGAATATTTTTTAGAATTAAATCAAGGTGGAAAAAGAGTTGGCCTTGATCAAGGAATATATCTCTACTTAAAATATTTCCTCTAAACTCAAAGAATTAGAATTTCAAAAGGTGAATGAATTACATTTAATTCTTAAATTGGAAGAAAATTTTTGGCATCAAAAATCTAAAATTAAGTGGCTGAAGGATGGTGATCATGTAACATGCCAACTGCTCATGCAAGTAAATTTCCTAAGTTTTCACTTTCAAGTAAATAAACTATGTTTCAAAACCATTGCCATAATTTTTTTCTTTTTTAAAGAGAACAAATGCTCGTATAAATGGCATAATATTTTCCAAGCATTGATTTCATTTCCAATATAATATTCCATGTATTACAATTTTTCCAACTTAGATTGTATACAAAATACATACATAGCTCACTTGAGCTTCAAAGCAATAGATATAGATGGTTCAGGAATCTCCTTTTAAATCTTGGTTTCCAATTGAGGAGGAGAAGCATGAATCAAGTGCTTTTTTTGCCAACCATAGACTCAAATGCGGTCCCCCACACATCTATCACATATGGTAAGATGGCCCTACTCTTCGATGAAGAGATTGGTGGAGTAACCTCGTAATGACAACCACTTTAAGCTTGGTGTTGTGCCCTACATAACTAGAACTTTTAGACACTACAATCCTGAACTAGCATGCAAAAAATGAACATGGTGAACCGATAATGGAGCCAAGGCAGTCACACTACTTTGGCCAAAGTATTCTCACTTAGTATCTTGAGTGATAGTCATCCTATTCACATACACTACTCTAGCTTGATTTGACTTTAGGCCATTGTAATCTAAGCATAGGTAATTTCCTTTAATAGGTAATCATTAACCTCAGAAATAAACTATTTCGCTCTTTCCATAAAACAATGGTATCTCTATCAACAAAGCTTAAGAATAATTTACCCCCTTCAATGGGCATTCTAATCCTAGGTATAACATATGAGCTTTCTAAATCTACATAATAACTTTGCATAAAATAACTTAACAAGCTATTCCCAATTCATCAATCCTAGTGTATAATACTATAGACGATAAACAATCAATCCTTAATATGGAGTAAGGACAACACTCATTAGGAAATCATATCAATAAGAATTTTCCTTTCTTATAAGAAATTATAATATTACTCTATTTCAGGCAATCAAATGCAAATCCAAATAAAACATACAAGACATTCAATCTTTTAGAAAAATAGATAAACATAAGAGGATAGAATCTCATGCATGTTAATTGCTTTAATCCAATTGACTCACTGGATCTCAAGCTTGGCCCCCTCTTAAAGTCAACTTAGCAACAAAACCCTCTCAATTCCTCTCAATAAAATTTCCTCACAAATAACTCTCGGCAAAATAAGAATCTCTCAATAAAAATGCAACAAAATCGAGTAGCGTAATTATGTGTAGTAGAAGGGTATCTAAATGAGGTGAGGGTGCCTCTATTTATACCCAAAAACTAGCATCTACAAGCTACAAACAAGGGTTATGAAATGACACTTCTTAACCTAAATCCATCAACTCAACTTGATAATAAAAAAGGTGGAAAATTTCTATCTCAATACTCACCCAAATAGGATAACGAGTCAATTCTTTGCTTGTTAACATGTTTGACTGATTCATAATGCACATGTTTCATTCTGGTAATTGACTTATGAGCTCAAAGTACTTTTAAAAAACACAGAATTTGTAATATGGCGCCAACTATTCTTCATATTCCCTATTTTTAAGCTTATTGTTTAAATAGAGGAATAAGTCATACTTTATTTGGCTGCATTTCACATAGTTGACTTGGTCCAAGCCAAAAAATTTGACACATTTCAATGAGTCGACCTCCCTCATAATAGTGTTGCTTTATTGTACTCAGCACACCATTTACATAGTGCACAACACTTAATCAATACATTTTATTCATTACGTGTGAACTATGTGTAGCAAGTAAAATCTTATGTATTTCCATCGTTTTTACCATTGATGATATATGTGATTTAATATATAATATTGTGGTTATTATATGTAGTGCTTTATTCACATTATATCGGCCATGCCACATATTCAATAAATTGGCAATATATATATATATATATATTGTACATATATATATATATATATATTGTACATATATATATATATATATATATATATATATTACATTCCTTGACAATAAGTTTGTCTAAATAATCCATTTGATATTTGATTAAAAGAGATCAAGTTAATATTTCATGTACAATATCATTTTTTATATACATATTTTGTTGGAAGATGAATTGCTCTGAGAGAGTAATGTGCAAATTTAACTTTTGTAAATGCAAATATAAATGATGACTTTGAAAACAACTAAGTGAACTTCAACACATCAAAGAAATTTTAAACAGAATGATTGTTTTTGAGTGACAACCATTTTCAAAGCATAATATATATTGTTCATATAAAATTGATTGAACAATTCTCTGTATAATGCTTTAGATCTTCACAAGCTTCTATGCACTTTATGACAGATTGAACATTCTTTTATAACAAGTCGAACAACATACATTCATGACAGATTGAACTTTATACTTTGAACCCTTTCAGAATGAAACATTAAACATGTATCAGAGCATTGCATGAAATTCTTTTGACATATGACAAAATGAAAACTTAAACAATTAAGCACATCTTAAACACAATTGTACAAATTTCAACACATGACACAATATTTTCTTGAGTGGAAAAACCCTCATGGGGTATAAAAAACCACTCGTAAAATGTTCCTTTTATTCATTCAAAGAGCACCAACTTTGTAACAATGGTGGAGCACCAACTCAACACCAAAAATTCTAAAGCACCAACTCCTTTACAAATTTAGGAACACCCATTCCAAGGAGCACCAACCCCTCTTTAGTTTCAGTACAAACATATATCATAGGATTTCTCTATTTACATTTCAACTCACAGTATGCCTCTCTTTCTAATTTGTCTAATATCCTAAAGATTCAACTTCAATCAAGAAAATACCAAACACATTAGATACTTTATCTTCTTTGCATCAAATTTGTAAGTTTTCATTACAAAGCTTTTCACACTCACATTTTGCAAAATTACCCCACACTTCACAGTGATTAAAAACACTATATTTATAAATACAAAGATATGCATTACTTTCATCATGTATCTTTAATGAACATTTTTGTAACTGATTTCAGAACCGTTTTTTATTCAAGATCCTCAAATGTAATGACAGTTGGACTGTGAATAGAATATCATTTCAACACAAAACATCTTCAATCACCAAGATCTAAACAATGCCAAAAAGGATAACTATAACTTCCATATAACCGTTTTCCAAAATGAAAGAGATAATACCTGTTCATGTTGCAAAGAAATCTTTAGATACCAGACTGATTCGATGCCTATCATCATAGTTGCCTAGATTCGTAACTCCTTTTACCTCTATCGAGCTTGCATTGGCTCTTTCTTCTCAAACTAGACTTACATCAAATATTCAACATCACTGGAGTCAACCATTAGTAGAGATATAGATTATCATGGTGGTGGCTAAAGCAAGAGTTTCAATCCTTAGCAAAATGAATGATCAAAAATTTTTCCCTAACAACCATTCAAATGAAGACCTTCAATTACTATATCGAAACACAATGAAGTTTTAAGTCTGGAATGACTTAAGTCATGATTTAATAAAACATCATTATGAATTTAAGATTGTTGTCTTATACCTTTTACCACCAATGCCGACATTATCATTACCTCCACATTTTGCATACAAGCTATCGATACACTCTAAACATTGAAAGAAAACTTAGAGCTATGTCCAATCTTCCCAAAATGCTGACATAGAGTTATGATGAAATATAGTGGACGATCCAAAAATCAATATAAATTTATTCAAAGTCATTTACCAATGCAATAAGGTTCAATAGGAGTGTTATCATTTCTATCAAATGCTTAAGAAAACTTGATAGGGTTTGATGAATATGCCATTCAAAATAAAACACCGATGCCATGTGACTTTGACAAAGATAGCTCCGTTATCACATTTTTAATGTGACCAAACAAAAATGCAAACAATATAAACTTGCCCGTGCCTTTTATAATAAAGGCTTGTTTTATATTCCTCCTTTGATGCCCAATCACTTTACAAGGTGATTGTTAGTAAATAAATCATGTAGTAGGCCAAATAGATATCATTAGAGCCATCAAACAAGTGACATTTCTAGAGCCTAGTACGAATTCAATGCTTCCAGGTAATGTGAGTGCAACAATTTCAATAAGCCAAGATTCATAGAACAAAGTGAATCAATAACCAAACTTCTTGAATCCTTACAGTGTAATTGCTTGTTAAAGCAATATAAACAATGAACCAAAATTCATGTGCCATATTTATCAATCAACAAGTCATAACCATTGATACCATGAAGATACAAAGATGCCAAACCAAGATCAATCTAGTAATATCAACTGAAACAATATACCTGTCAAATTGAATATCCTGAACCTGTTGCATGATCATCTTGAATGCCCTGTAATAATGCTTTATCACAATATCAGTAACCATAAGCATCTAAAAATATATTGCATTCATAAATCTAAACTAGAAGCCACATGAGTAATATGAACATGAAAAACTTGAATCATATATCTGAAAGTGAAGTAGCATCAATATTTTGTAACCTCTGAATCATGACCAACATATCATGAATGCCATCAATAAAGTGCATCAATTATTCAATGTAAGTATATGAGAACCTGTAAATACCATAGCACCATTTGTGACTTTGTCATCAAGGACAAACAATAGAGGGGTGAGAACAACATATCTATATTCATGTATACGTTCATATACATATATCGACATACTCGTATGGAGATTCCCATTTTTCAACACATACACGTATATCGACATGTGTATATATATGTATATATTCATATATCTCATATATATATTTGATCATACAATTAATCACTTAAATAATTGTTATCTTATCGATAAGTATATATACATGTGATGTATATATACATACATGTCTTGTTGTCCTTTCATGAGCGTGTGTAGGTACATCTACCTACATATTCTCATGTACATATTATCTCACGTGTATGGTTATCGTTGACATGCACATGTATACATATATATGCATTCTATATAAATATATGTTATCAATCAAGTTAAGCAATACAAAGAACTCACATGCACCGTGCATTAAACACAATTCAAGAATTCTCCTAACAGAAATCAAGATTCTCCCTAATGCAAGTTACACAACATGCTAAGGGATGACTTACCAATCCACAAAACTATGACTTGACTCAACCATTTTATAAGTGAGTATGTGTGTAAGCTCAGTTAGGTTTCATTACAGGTTACCCGACCAAGTTCTTCTCCTGAGCGATACTTCCCCTTGCTTCGAGAAGATTGACCCTGAATCTTTATCCAACTTAACACATTTTCATAGTAGTTAGTCATTCATCAAAACAAGAATTTACACATTTCATAGTTATAATATCAAACTCAATAACAATCCATTCTAGATATCCATTCCATTATATAACATCAAATGAAATAAACATTCATTCATAATTTTCCAATGATGATAAACAAAGTGCAACCATATATATATTTTCCAATCATAATTCCAAATACATTCACATATGCAATAATTTACCCTAGATGATAGTAATAGTAAATAGGTAAACACACAATGGGGTGTAACATACTCCCCCCCTTGTGAATCATCATCACCGATAATTTTATGTAGCAAACATATACTAAATAAAGCAATCAAAACATTGTTTTTCAAGCACTTTCAAAAGCACGTAAGACATGTGGAAACTTTTGCTTTATTTTAGTATAGTCTTCCCAAGTGGCAGAATCTTCTACATACTGGTCCCACTGGACTTTGCACTATAGAACTTCCCTATTACACAAGTGAAGCTTATGCGTTCTAAGCATCTTGATAGGCTCTATTGTTTCCACTCCATAATCTTATACCTATAAAGCATTCTAATCAATTACATGATTATCTCCTGGTGTATACTTCTTTAGGTAAGAAACGTGAAAGCCATTATGCATTCGGGCAAGAGCTAGTGGCAACAGAATTCAGTAAGCTACAAGATTCACTTCCTTAAGAATCTCAAAAGGACCTACATAGCACGAAGCTAGTTTGGATGACTTTCAAAACTTGATGGAACTCTTATGAGGTTTAACCCTTAACAAAACCTTATCACCCACTACAAAATTTATGGGTACTCGCTTTGAATCTACATAGCTTTTCTATCTATCATTGGATTTAGCTAGCCTTTGCTTAACAATTTTAACCTGTTCCTCCATTTCAATTAATATCTCTGGCCCAAGACTCACCCTATCCTCAATTTTATCCCAACTTATAGGGGTTTGACACTTTTGGCCATATAGTGCTTTGAAAGGAGTCATCTTAATTGAAAAATGATAGGAATTGTTATAAGAAAATTCCACTAAAGGACAGTAATCTTCCCAGTTGTATTGTTGATCCATGCGATACATTCTTCTTAGGTCTTTGAGTACTTGGTTCACCCTTTTTTTTCCATCCATTTCTAGATGATATGTTGAACTTATATTTAGTTTAGTCCCAAGTGCAGAAAATAAGGTTTGCCAAAACCTTGAGGACACACGTGCATCCCTATCCAAGATAATATTCTCAATAATTCCATGCAATCTAAACACTTTTTGAATGATTTTTTGAGCTATGAAAAGAGCTCCATCAGTTAGATCCCCAGGTATAAAATGTGCTACCTTAGTAAGCTTATCCAAAACTACTAGAATGCCATTTTTCTTATTCCTTGACATAGATAATCCTTGCATAAAGTCCACACTAATGACTTGCCACTTACTCTCTAGAATATCATGTGGATATAGTGAGCTTGGAGGATGATGATGTTCGCTTTCACCCTTTGGCATTCTTAGAATCTAGCGACAAATATAGTAGCATCCCTTTTCATCCCTTTCCAAAAATATAATGACTTCACATCAGCCAACATTTTTGTCACACCAGGATGTCTTGAATATGGTGCTTCATGAACTTCTTTCCACACAAGATTTCTTAACTCTTCAGAGTTAGGCACATACATTCTTCCCTTATACCTAAGTAATCCATTGGGTTCAAAGTGAAATCCCTCATACCTTGCATCTTGCATATTGCTCGCGAGTGCTTGCTTAACTTGCATGTAGTACTCATCCTCCTTGCATTTTTGCAACACTTGGCCTTTAAAGTTAGTTTGGATTGTCAAAATTGAGGCAATATGTCTCCTATGACTTAAGGCATCGGCAACTCGATTTTCTTTTCCCTTGATGTAGCTAATATTGAATTCATAATTAGATATCAACTCCAAGCATCTTCTTTGTCATTTATTTAGATTGGGTTGGGTAAATGGATGTTTCAACCCGTGATGATCACTTTTCATCTCAAAGAGTTTTCCCAACAAGTAATGCATCCACATCTACAATGCATGAACCACCGATGTTAACTCTAAATCATGCAAAGCATGATTTTGTTCATAGGCTTTTAGCTTCCTTGATTCATAAGGTATTACTTGTCATTATTTCATTAAGACTCCACCTAAGCCTTCTTCCGATGCATCTATGATAACAGTGAAGTCACCATCAGGATCTTGCACTTTCAAAATTGGAGCGGTAGTCAACTTCTCCTTAAGTAGATCAAATGTTGCTTGGAATTTTTCTATCCACTAAAACTTCTTTTCATTCCTTTACAAAGAAGTAATAGGAAAGGCTATTGTGGAGAATTTTGCAACAAACTTCCAGTAATATCCCACCAAACCAATAAAACTTCTTACCTTAGATACATTTTTAGGAATTGGCCATTCTAGTACTGCCTTGATCTTGGCTAGATCAATTGAGATACCATCAACTAAGATCACGTGTCCAAGGTATTGCAATTTATTCTAAAAGAAGGTACATTTAAAGAGTTTTCCATACAACTTATGTTCTCTCAGCCATTATAGAACTATCTCCATATGCTTGCAATGATCCTCCTCATGCCTTGAATAAATTAGGATATCATCCAAGAAAACCAAAACAAACTTATCTAGGAAATCCCTAAACACATTATTCATTAGGTTCATAAATGATGTCAACACATTAGTACAACTCTAAATGGTATAACTGTAAACTCATAATGCCCATATCTAGTTCTGAAGGAAGTCTTAAAAATATCTTATCTTTAATCCTTAATTGGTGGTATCTAGATCATTGATGAATCTTAGAAAACACAACTCCTCACTTTTGATCAAAAAGATCATCAATGCTTTTCAATGGATACTTTTTCTTTATTGTAGCTTTGTTAAGCATCCAATAATCTATGCACAAGTGCAATGTACTGGATCCTTCTTCTTCACAAAGATTACTGGTGCTCCCCAAGGTGAAACACTGGGTCTTATCAATCCCTTAGATAACAATTCACCTAGTTGTGCCTTAAGCTCCATTAGCTTAGTTGTTGTCATCTTGTAAGGAACTTTGGAGATAGGTTATGATCTTGGAACTATATTAATGGAGAAATTGAATATCCTTTTCAATGGTGTCCAGGTAGTTCTTCTGGAAACGCATCCGCAAACATTTGTAAGATAGGATATCTTTCCATATTTGTCTCTCTAGTTTTTGTCCTTTCACCTTATTCCACCTGTTGGTAATCTTGTGGCTCATAGTTGTCAATACCATCTCAAGAAATAAATTCCTTAGATTCCTCAAGCTTTTCCATCTTTACTGCAAAGAGCTTGCATCCTTTCTTCTTGGCCATAAGTAATTGCATGTTGGAGATTTGACACAACTTGACTTCCCTAGGTATCCCTTGCAGCATCACTTGGTTACCTAAATCATCCAAGCACTCTACTATTTTGGCATGATAGTCTACCTTGGTTGTATGCCTCCAAAGCCAGTTTATTCCTAGGATAACATCATAGGATCCTAAGGGCGCTACATATAGGTTTACCTCCATAGAGAAACAAGGTAGTTCAATCCTAGCCTCGAACAAACATTGCTCCACCGTTGCTCTTGTCTGGTTTGCATATTCTACAACCCATGACTTTTCCATATAACCAACTTTCCTAGATGTTTGCTTTGCTATTCTAGGTGAAATAAAAATTTCAATAGCTCCAGTATCTATAAGTATGGAAATAGGTAAACCAAATAAAATACCTAGAGTCTCCACTAGAGTAACTTGATACTTCAGTTGATGATCATCCAAGGTAGCATGAATCTTCTATTGGAATACCATTTGCTAGGAAGGGAGTGGGTTTCCATAAGGTTGTGACCTAGAAGGCTTATTGGGACAATTTATAGCAAAGTGATCTCCACCACATGTGAAGCATCTCGTTTATGGTCCTTTCTTCCTTGTAGGTTCACTAGGTCTACTAGCATTACCTCCAACATTGTTAGCTTTACCACTATTTCAATTATTCCTTTTACGTTCCCTTCTTGATTCTCTTCCATTATTTTGGGGTCCCTTATCCCCTTGCTTCTGAAAATCTTGCACTCCTTCAAACTTCGTTGGAGTTGGTTTAACTTGACCTCCTGTGAGCTTCTTACGGTTCCTATTCTCTGTCACGACCCATATTTTTTTAATAAGTAATTTATAATTTAAAAATAATATTTTGATGCATTGAGTGTTTAATTTAATAAAATGATTATAATGTTCATACTTTTGAATGTTTAAATAAATTAATGAGTAATGAAAGCATAATGAAATAAAATAATTAATTATATTTAATTATAGGTTTTGTTTTTTACAAATAAATGATAATGCTTGACTATTTAGAATAATTATTTTATTCTCCATTGAATGATTTTTCTTTATTATTAATTTGAATAAATTTTTATTTTACAATTAAATGATATTTATTATTTGTTTATTATGGGCATAAATCTCTCTCTTGTAATTTAAATGCCCTTTCTTTACTAATCACTATGGATAATTACATAGTTGAAACTAAAGTAGAATTTCCTTATTATTATTAATTACCAAAGGTAAATATTAGGCATGCAAAGAAATATTATTTTTCTTTTATTATTATTTCAAGATTAGGTATGGAAAAATTTGGGAGAGAACTTTAAAAGAAGGTAAAACATTAATGGAAACACAACAAGAAGATGGTTTCTAGAACTTACTCTTTTCTTTGCAGAAAAAATCTATAACGGAAAAGAAAATGAGATCTTCTTGATCTACCTTTTCTGAGAAAAAGAATAATGGAAATGGGTGCTGGGTAGAAGGTTTTGGAGTGCAATAAGTTAAGAATGGAGGAAAGAAAATCAACAAAAAGCGATTTCGGGTTTTTAAATTCTCTTACCAATATATTTTGTTCCAAAATGTGTGAATAATTACTGTATTATGAGAAAATGAATTTTACTTTAATTTCCAATTGCTTGAACACTTGGGTAGAAGCCTGAATGTTTTATTTGTTGTTTGGAAAGAACTGAATCGAGCCTGTGCAAGATTGTAAATCCCTTATTCTTTTAAATTAATTTAATATTTATAGAATAATATTATACAAACATGTATATCCATAAAGTATGAAGGAAAGGAAAATATAAGAGGTGAAAGGGAAACTCAATGAATTTTGACACTCATCAAAATGACTGACTGCCTTCCACAGGCAGTGCCCCCCATGGAAGGCGCCACCCCATCAAATCGTCCCACCTCTACCTGGCACTTGGGAGTAGTAAACCTCCATAAGATAAATGCAATTTGATTCCAACCCTGTTTCTAGCCATTCCTTGATGAAGGCGTTGTCCTGTTGAATAGCCATCAAAACACAAATCTATTCCTGCAAGGAATCAATCGAAGTAAGATCATGTTTTTAGAATTCGAGTATCAGTTCGTACCTTCAAAATAAAGAATTTGTTTCTGAATGTTTTTAAGCATTTTCTAGCTCTTTTGCATTACAAAGATTTGGTCCTATTTTCCAACTTGACAAGAATGGAGGCCATGAAAAATGAGGTTTATAATGAACAAAGGGAAAAGAATTTAGAGGAGACTTGAAGATGCTAAAATCAACATGTTTTCTTCAAACTCTAGCTACGCACTGTTGGGACAAGCTTCAACTTATCATTAAAATGTTATATTTAATTAGAGAAACTTATTCCTTCTTAGTTGGAAAGCATTTCAAGAAACAACCAAGATATAGTGAACTTTATCGACATGTACTGTTGCTAAAGAAATGGAAACAAAGATGCTATCATTATGAGAGTATTTGTAACTCTCCAAACTATTTTTCAAACAAAGTTAGAAAGAGTGCAACTTGCCAGCAACAAAAGCTTAGAAGCCACTCTTGCTTTTCAACTCGTCAGTTTGAATCCTTATTAATAGTCATGTTGTCCCAGTGATATAGTCATACGCAACAATTACAATGATTTAATCCATGACAGATAATGAACTTGTATGCCTTGCATTTTGAAACTTCCTGAGTTTTGCTTTATTGATCTATTTGTTTTATTAAAGGCTTTTCTCATTTATTTTATTCATGTAATATTTGTGTCAAGTATTTTATTCTAGAATTAATGTATACATATGTATTCTCATTTCCTTTTATGTTGACTTACTGTTTTAGTTTTATGGATGACCATATTTGACCATGGAACTCTTAGTACATTATATTCATGGTTTCCTTAATCTACAATAGTTATGTTACTTCATAGAGTAAGTGTCTTTTATCGTTTCATACTAATGGAACTATTATTCAGAGTGCGTGTTAAATGATTCTTTAAAATAATTAAATTGGGAATTGTATAAGATAAAATAGTTACATGGTATATTGAATATGTTATCAACTTTCCTATAATCAACATACTATCACATCAAAATAGTTTGTTAGTTTTGTGATCCAAGTTATCAACTATTTTGGCTGGGTGATTTCTTTCACATAAAGTATGATGTTTGTGGTGATATATTATAAACAACTTAAAAGTAATGATTTGTTGATAGCTTGTATTGCTTGAACCATTAATAGATGAAAAAATTGCATGCTTCAGTTAACATCTAAGTTGATATAAAATCTTGGGGATACTTCAAGTATAATTGATGATAAGCTAGAGAAATTGCAAAATAGGTATAAACTAATGCCATGGCTATATACACTTAGATAGAAACACGTTTAGGGCATTAACCTTTAAGTATTGAGAAATCAATTGAAGATTCGATCTGAAGACCTAATTGTTATTCTCATGCTTTATGGTGTAAGGAGAAATTAGGAACTCTCTCTCTCTCTCTCTCTCTCTCTCTCTCTCTCTTAGTCAAACTTGACATTTGTTTATATAATAATGTATACTTATTCACTAGGTTATATATGTATTCTCCATACCTTCATAACTCTTTTATAGTTTTGGTTTCTTAATGTTGAACTTTTTATGCATCAAGGAATTTGGAGGTAAACATTCAATTTATAATTACATAGGCATGAGTACATTCTAGCAGATGCTTTACGTGAGTGGTTATGTTTTTCAGTGTACTTGTGTAATATTTGAGAGGTCATTGGAGGTAAAATTGTCTAAATTGTAATAGCGCAGGCATTACCTTAATATCTTGTGCAAGGATGATGCCTTAACTTGAAACTTGAAAATGTTTCTTATAGAATATGAGACTTGTAAAAGAACTCCAATATGTTCCTTGTTAAGTGCAATATGTATGAAATCTAGAAAGGTGAAATGAATGGTCATGTCAGTAAGACAATATGACCAATGCATGTGAGGCATCTTGTAACCATTGAGATTTTGTAGCCAGTAAGCCTCTGTCAGTGAGGCATTTCATTAAGCCATTGAGGCACTTTTACGAGTTGTTTTTCATCCCTACGAGAGTTTTCCACTCATGAAATCTTTGTGTTATGGTTTCCTTGTGGATGCATTTATGATCTTGCTATCTCCTTAATTTGTATTACATTATTTGAATTTACATGTATTGATGTGATGATAATTCATGTGTAAGCCTACATGGCTAAATTTAATGAAGGCACCATCTTGATTAAATATACTTTGATTCATTCACGTGTGTAACTCCATTTGAATTTGGTGATGAATTAATTTAATTAATCCTCTCTTTCTGCACCATTTTATAACTATGTTACTTTACTAACTTAATTTAGAAATTAAGGGTTATAATCGGTAAGTGAGTTTTCATATCGTTACATTCTCTTGGCGGATGGAGATGGCTTTGAGCTTCTTCTCTTGCTTAACAAGATTCTCATAAACTAGGTCAATAGTGGTTGGACCATGAACATCTACCTTACCACCAATCTAGCTATTAAGCCCCATAATGAATTTCCTTATGCAGAAATGTTCATCCTTCTAATACATTGGTACATAACATAACAAACAGGTGAAAAATTCCTAATATTCATTTACTGACATCTCTCCGTATTTCAAAATTTGAAAATCAGAGAGTTTTTGGTCGTAAAAGAGTTGGGGTAGTTATCTTTTTCAGAATATTTCCACAAACTTGCTCCAAGTAAGTTTCAAAGAACTAAGCCCGAGTTCCATTTTCTTGTTCATCCAGTAGTTAGAGGCTTCTCCCACTAACTGATAGACTCCCCATTACACTTTCATGACCTCATAATAGTTTTTAATCTCAAAATATTTTCCCATCTAAACCAACCATGCCTCAACTTCTTCCCCACTAGCGCTACCTTCGAATTTTGGTGGGGTTATTTTCCTCATCTCCCTAGAAAGTTCAATAGCCAAATGCTTCCTACTAATTCCTTCAGATTGAGAGTGTGATTTCTCATTCTCATGTTCATGGGTCTAAACATGATCATGAGAATTCTCTCCCTCATCTTCATTGATAGGGACTTCATTAATCAGAACTTCTTGTTCTACTCTATCTTTTTCCCTTACTTCCTGCTCAAGATTTCCCAACTTTTCATTGGTTTTGTGAATGATAGCTAGAATTTGATCCAATTTGGTTTCAACACCCTCTAGACCTTGTCCAACTTCCTGACTCCCTCTAGGATTAGTCCTTGTTCTCACCATACTTTGCAAGAAAAGGGTTATACCTGAAGGTTCATCTTTATTAGATTCAATCATGTTCTTACTATCTTATCGATAACATTTAAATGAGAATTCATTTGCACATAAAATAAATTTCACATAAGATTTGAGCACAAGCCTTTTGATAAACACATGATTTTTTTATTATTCACAAGAAAGAGCATGATTGAAAGTTTTAGTATCACTTAACTAGACAACATTATCATACTTGGTTCCCTTTATCGTACGAACAATGGCCTCCTTTTCCTTCTTGGCTTTCAGGTTGCACTCATTCTCAATTACTAACTTTCTTGCAGTTAACCTGAGATGCACCATCCTAGCACAAGACTTTCCAAACATTAATCTCATTCAATGTTGTGGAAAGTATGGCAAGAACATAGGTTCCAAAGCTAAACTTGGTAGCTATAATATCATGTGTAACATGCCAATTGTCCATGCAAGTAAATTTCCTAATTTTTCACTTTCAAGAAAATAAACTATGTTTTAAAACCATTGTCATAAAAAAATTCTTTTCCAAAAGAGAAAAAATGAGTATAAATGACACGATATTTTCCAAGCATTGATTTTATTTCCAATATAATATTCCACATATTACAACTTTTCCAAATATTGTGTACAAAATACATAAATAGCTCAATTGAGCTTCAAAGCAATTGATATAGATGGTCTAGGAATCTCCTTTCAAATCTTGATCGCCAACTGAGGAGGAGATGTTGAGAAATGGTGCTTCAAACGTACTAGTGTTCGGGCCTCTGCATTGTTGAACAAATAGTTGAATATCACCAGGACAAAGTCACTAGTCTGATCAAAATCCTATTGGAGGGAAATGGTTTGCTACTTAAGTCACTAGTTTCTAAGTTTTCCTAAAGTCACGGGGTTTTGAAATTTCATGACCTCCCGACTTAGCAATTTTGTGGTTCTCTTCGTTGTTGGCATGTTGTGGGATTTGAGAAATTCATAACCTCCAATAGAAGTTTTGAAGTTCAGTTTTTGAGCAACATAGTGATCTCCTTGTTGTTAGCGTGTCACATGTTTTCAAAACTTCGTAACCTCCGACATGAGGTTCTGAAGTTTGTATTTTGAGCGACTTAGCAATTGGTACTTCATCGGTGGGACATGGCTACTTCAGCGAGACTTTAAAATCTATCCGCTCGATAGATCGATGGGCTATGGTGATCATGTTGGTGACTCTCGTCGATGTGACTTGGCCTTGTTGGTGGGACTCTGCCTTATGTCTCCTCTACAGATTGTAATCCCTTGTGGTGGCATCATCGATGAGAGGTTGCACCATTGCCAGGACTTCGGGAAATGTCTCCTAGACACGTTGATGCTAAGTCAGAATTTTCATGTCAAAGAGACTATGGGTGTTCAGTGAGAAATTGTGAAATGTATCATCAACATCTGGAAGAAGTCTTCACCAGTCTTGTTGATGTGACTTCAGTTGGTCGGTGTGACTTCGAAAAAAGTCTCTTGGACATTCCTGAAGAAGTCTTGTCCATTCTCATCAGTGAGACTTGGGGTGTTTGGTGAGACTTTGGGGAATATCTCTTTGACAAAGGTTGTTATGCCAATGACCTGTGGTGGGACCCGAGCAGTCAAGTGGATAGTGATAGGTGGTTCAAGGCATATTGAGTTGGTAGTGGGGACCTTGGGAACCCTTCTCCTAGTACTTGCAAAACAACATGAATAAATGAGTTAAACAAGGATTTACAAGCCAAAACAAGGATTCCCCATGAAATCCATTTACAAACTCAAATTAGGAAGAAAATATTGAAGAACACAATGCAAATGACAAAAACAAGATAAAATCCTAATTAGATATGCAAACTCATGATCCCGTGGGGGAATTGGTGCCAATTTGATGTGAAAATTGGCCCTTTCCCAATTCCTAAGATTGCAAGCTTCAAATGTTGAAGAGATTGATCCACTTTTGTTGATGAAGAATGAAGACTCCAAGCCAAAATCTGCAAAAACCTAGCTAGGAACTCAATGATGATGGATGAAAATGGCTAATGATTTGAGCATGGTAACTTTACTTGGATTGTGGATGATCAAATGAGGAGAGGAGCTCTTCATTTATAGGATTTCAAGATGGATGAATGCCCAAATTTGAGCAATGGGACTAACATTCATCCAATGATATGATGCCACTTGTCAAGCCAATGAATGGATGATGGATGTGCAAGATTTGGGGTTTGTGCCAATAAATGCCAATATTTGAATTTCAAATTTGTTGAAATGACATGCAAGAGGAAGGAAAATGCAATAAATGCCACTTGGCTCAAGGCAAAGGACATGTAAGAGATTTTAAATGCCTTGTTGGATGTACATGTTGACTTGGAATTTTTGAATTCAAATTGAGAGAATATTCCAAAAGATGCCTTGTGAGGAAAATAGAGATTTAATAAATGAATTAAATCTATTTTCATGTGCAACTTGCATTATCTAGAGGATGGACATGAGATGAGATTAAATTAATTAAGGGTTAATTAATTTAATAGGATATTAGATGATGTGACCTATTTGACTTAGATTTATGGATTTATTTAAATCAAATAAGAGAGGAATATGATAAGAGGCTAATTAAATAAAGATTTTGATTTATTTAATTAAAAGGGATGGTGTTAGATTAAATCAAATAAGGTTTTAATTTATTTAATTTAATGGACAAACTTTAGAGATTTAATCAAATAAATTGATAATTTAATTACACAGGGATAATTAGATCAGATGGATTGATTTAATTAACGGAAGGAATTGACCTAATCAAATAAAATGATTTATTTAATTAAGAGACGAATATTGATGAATTTAATTAGATAGGGGAATTTGATTAAATGGTTAGACTGAGGGATGATTTAGGAAGAAACGATGTTAGTAAGTCAAGATCGAATGCACGATGTCAATCAGTATATTTTATGTGTCTACATTTTGCCCCTCTTTGAAGCAATGCACTCGTTGCGTTGGTTCAAAGAATAAACGATCCTGATCAAAGCCAATTTTTTTGATATTTTAAAACTTGCCCCATTGGTGCATGGTGAGAGAAAACATGCCATTATAATGCCCCCTCGAGAGATCAGACAAAAAATTTAATTTTTTTTGGGTGATCTCACGAAAAAAGGTGACAATGTACTCGACAAGTCCGAAAGGGGTCCAGGAGGCTAAAAAATGTCTAAACGCAATAAGACGATGAAAAACAAGCCTCGAACGGACAAAAAAAGGTTCAAGGGTCCAAAACCCTAGCAAGACAGCCATTTAGGGTTAAAAATGTTGGAATATGTGCCTCAATCGTTCCTGACATGGAACTTTTGAAGGGAAAAGTGGCTGACATTGTTCATGTCTTGCTGACTAACTGTTCTAAATCTGCTTGAAAAGCTCATGTCGCCAAGACAGAGTTGATGTCTTGCCGAATGAAGTCTATCGCTGTAACTAGGAGCATTTGGCGTGACCTTTTGGCAAATGGAGATCTCTGGGTGATAGTTTGATCTTATTAGGCTAACTCACGGGTGTCGGGGAGAGGTCCCAACGAATGGTGAAAGTCTCACCAACAACATTTGGTCATCGGGGAAACACAAGGCTCTCGGGATGAAGTCTTAGCGAATAGAATATCTCGCCGAATGGGTGTTCATGTGGGTTCTTCGCGGTGACTTCAAAGACTTCGGCATGAAGTCTTGGCGACCAATGTAAGTCTCGCCGACGTCGGGCTAACATAAGGATCATCGGGGAGAGGTCTCAACGAAATCGAAAAGTCTCACCGACGAGAGGATTCTCGTGGTGCCTTCGCGGTGACAAAAGACTTCGCTGAGAAGTCTTGGCGACTTGGATAAGTCACGCCGAAAGTCTTCGGGTTAACTTTGGGTGCTCGGAGAAACGTCTTGGCGAAGGGCTTAAGTCTTTCCAACTCGGTAAGACTTGGTAATTCTCAATGAAAGGTCCCAGTGATGAAGAGTAGTCTTGCCGACTCGATAAGACATGAGGAGCATGGCGAAAGACAAGAGTCTTGCCAATAGTATGTGACATTCGGGGTGACATGGGATGTTCGCTATGATGTCTCACCGAAGAGCGATAGTCATGTCGAATGGCTCACACTGGCATGACTTGAAGATTTCAATATGAGGTCTTGGCGAGATTGGTATGTCTTGCTGATGGTTTCTCTGCTCGTTCAATATGACTTGTGTGCATTCGATATGAGTCTCGCCGATAAGGGAAACTCTTGCTGATAGGAACGAAATGGACATCAATGGTTTTGGTATGACATGTGACACTTGTTGTGTTGTCTTGCCGACTGTTGAAGACTTAAGCCGATATCGATAGAGAAACTTTGTGGCATCAGGGAGACACTGTTAGTGTCTCACCAATATGCCAACAAAGTTGAACGCCCTTGACCAGATTGACCATCCTATGTGGAGAATCTTGGACCAATCAGAGGAAGCGGTTTTCAAACAAATGATTGTTGGTTTTTTGCATCAGTTGCAACGCTGGAGAAAAACTGTATGCAAGGAAAAATCATCTGCTTGAAAGGAAACTATCTATGTTAGCGATGGCGGATAAGGATGCACAAAATACAAAATCAGAATGTGATAAAATAAAAGGAGATCGATTCTAATTTGACAGTAATGTGTGAGTTGAATCAGATGTAACGAGAGCATTGTCTGTAATTGATAAACAGTGAATGAAGCTACAGTGAAATACCAAAGAGTTGTATTTCTGATTGTATGTAATTTTTTTGTTACTGTAATACAAAGAGATTCAACTTGGTGTGGTGGGTTTTTTCCCGAAAGGGTTTTCCCACGTAAATTTGTTGTTCAGTTGTCTTTGTGTATTTGCTTTATTTATGTAAATCTTTCATGTGTGTCTTAATTAGATTGTAATTTGAAAATTAAAAGTCCTGCATTGCATTCTTCCCTGTGGTTTTGACATTAGGAAAGTGTTTCCGCACCTTTGCTTTCCTTACAAAAAAACCCTAATTTTTAGGCTTAAAAGGGCCTGAGGGGTCACTTTCAAATCATTTTCACACACCTCCGCTAGCAAACTTTAAGATTCGAGCTCTGACCCTCTGGCGATATGGTGCAACGACAGCTTCCTCTACACATTTTGGACCGAGTCTGGACCTACCAGCGGCCACCTGGCATCGAGGCACCAGTATGTGACTCTTACCAAAGCTTAATTTTTTCATTTAACACATTAATTAGCCCTTTAAAGATGAGCTCGCCTCCAGTGGCGCTATTATAGTGCCACTCAACATTTGAAATGCACCGCTAATTACCTTTTTGCGTCGGAGCAGTGTAGTTTGGAGTTTAGAAACTTTGCCGCTAGGCTCAGGCTCAGCAGGCCGGTTTGGGAAAAGTGCGTTGCGGTGGCGCCCTTTTCATGAAAATTGCGATGTTGGGGATAAAGTGCATTGTGACGGCTCTATTTGGCTTAATTTAGGGTCCAACGTCAGAGTTTGAGGAAACTTAAACTGCGACGCCATCACAAACTGTGTCGCTGGAAGTGAGCTTGGAGCATGAGTTCAGGATTTTTCCAAAAAAAATTTAACATGCTGACTTTTCCTAATGCAGGACGGGCCTAGGGAGCTTTATTCTCGGGAGCACCGGTCACGGTATTTGGCGAGCGTCCTACGGGACCTGAGCGACCGAGACCAGGATCGACTGGGAGTCGCTGGCTTATGGCACATTGCGTATGCAGTGCCCATGCGCACACACTTAGGGATGCTATCAGCACTGGCTGAGAGGTTTCATAGCAAGACATCATTGTTCCATCTCCCCACTGGTGAGGCGACCGTCACCTTGGAGGACGTCTGGCGCATCCTACGATTGCCCATTCATGGTCATCAGGTGATCTATGATATGGAGGAGGGACATGAGTATTGCGTCAGAGTTCTCGCTACACGAGACATTATCTATTGCAAGGGTCAGATCGAGCTGGAGAGATATAGAGTTATAGCACCTCCCTTCTGCTGGGTGACTGCAGTAATCATTTGAAGTTTGGTTGCCCAAGGCAAACGAGGGCAGTACTAGCATTCCTTTGTTTTGTAGGTACTAGCATTCCTTTGAAATATTTCTCTTCGGTTCATAAACATATAAATTTGAAAGAAGGATTATTTATTGATTGAGCTAGTTATTATATTTCACATTTCTATGCTTGATTATACTGGCCGCCATGTACCATGGAAATTAGATGCAATAAAAAATCAAAATCTAGAAGTTCGGTAGAAATTATTAAATTTCTCTACAAGTCTGTCATATATTACTCTTGAGAAGAGTAAGAATTGCAAATAGTAGACAACATCAGTTGGTGGCCGAGACATAGCGTCCACATTTGGTCAGACGTGCTTCCCAGTCTTAAAAGGGATCCAGTGTTTTACAACCTACACCCGTAGGAGCTATCACGTCGCCACCATAATCATTTTGGTTGTATTTTTTTAACTTATATGTGCACTGTGAATTATGTTCTAGAAAGTCGTATAGAGAGATAAAAACAACATCGCGTGCAATAAATTTTAACCATTTAGATCTCATTCTGTAATATTCATTTATGAGGCGAAGTGTGTGATAGATAGAAAGGTTGCAGCTTGTCAAATTGGAGAAGTGAAAGGCATTACTAGTGAAGGATGTTCTTGAGTGATTCAGATGATGGGATTGCAACTACCGAGGAGTACTAATGGTGACGCAAGAACATTGGAATTCCAACATTTGAAGAACATGAAGGTAAAATGCACTGGGCTCAACACTCAATGATCAGTAAAATCAAAATGTTGGCAGGCGGATCTCCATAAAGATGAGCTAATGAAAAATACCTTCTTAAAAATCGGGTCTTCTGTAAAAGACACTTAACTTGTAGAAAGAAGTACACTCACTCGTTGTCTTAATCTAATCCATAGATTTATTGTGTTTTACTGACTTAGCAGCTAACCTCACTCAACGTTTTGTGTTTTACTCACCCATCAATTTCTGAAGGAAGGATAAAATCTTTGTGAGGAGTAGGCGCAGCCACGTGTGGCCTCAGATCAGGGCAGAATCTTGCTATCATTGCTCTATTTCTCTAGAAAAGGGAGAACTATGGATGTTGCACTCACAGGCTTGACCTTTTTATCATCGTTCTCATTGGAAATTTAATCAATGGTCAAAAGCCAATTTTTCAGTACCATAGATGTGTCTAATGTTGTTCCGATTTTGATTGTTTAAATCGTATTATCTTAATCAATGAAGTGAATGTAGTGGTTGTACATAGTCATAAATTACAAGTAAGAGAGGATCATTATTTATTGACCTATATCTAGTCTGCAGGATCGTTTTATTGTGCTTTATTGTGCTATTGGTACGCAATCAACATCCCTAATAGTCCGTAGGTTTTTAATGACTTAGCACCAATTTGAATGTTGTCAAGAATGCAGGATTGACTGAATAGCGAGTTGTGTCAGACATTAAACAAAGTTCCTGACATTTAAATGATATACTCCAAACTTTGTGAACCTACTTCTATTTATGTGGCATGGGTACTAAATAAAGCAGATTTGATAGGCCATTGAAAGCGTTGCTGTATTTTCCTGCCATAAAGTTTGCTTCCTATCATCATTAACTTGTGTGTGAATGTAGGAGATCATATCAAACACAACATCCAACATGTGGTCGCTGGGATCCTCGCAGATTTCTCTAAAGATTTGAAGTCTGCTATCTTTTTAATGCTCTGACATTGTCTATTTAAGTATAGGATTGTCATTTATTTGTTGACACTATGAGGGGATTTTATTTTTGAATCACATTTAAATAATGCAAATTGCATTAATGAGGTATGGACACCACCCATCCTCATTGAATCCTCATCAACGTTGAAAAATCCAAAAGAGACTGGAGGGAAGATTTAGAAATGATTTAATTGCTGAAGATATGCATTTATCGGGTGAGATTGTATTTGTTTCAAAATATATCACTGGCTAAGAAGACTTTGTTATGTGACAAGTAGGAGCAACATTTATAAGGGAAGTAATTTTTTTTCTTTAAATTTACTAACAAGTCATAAAACCATTTTAAAATTGATTTGAAGACGTTTGCAGTCTGAAAGTGGGTTTAGGAGACAAATGGTTAACACGTTATTTTTATAGTAACTATTGAACTATTTTGTTTCTATCTTTCATGCACTTGTTTTGAAATTCATTATGTTTGAAATTGTGTTCATTTATGTCAAGATGTTATTGAAATAAATCTTATTTTTTGTGATTTTGTGATATTTGTAGGTTAATCAAGCAGTGGAGTCGAACGAAAGCAAGAAAGATTGGACTCGAAGAAAATTAAGCGTTGAAACTTGTAAATAAACAAAGCATTTTTTAATGCTTAAGGCTTACATTATACACTTTAGTTTTCTGTTTTAAATCAACTTACATCTTTTTGGGGCTCTAGAAAAGAACACTTCAATTTTTCATTGCAAAGGGTTAAAATTGAAACTTAGACACCTACTAGATTTCAATTTGGGCTAAAATTGAACAAGCAACTTCACACTTGATTTTGGTGTTTTAAAAACAAATCAAATCATTGCTTTGAAGGATAAAATGAATGTGTGCCTTTATTGTTTTGTAATTATTTACACAAAGTAATATCGCTAAAAGATGTATGCGCTTCTCTTGCGCCTCACGGCGATCTTGAGAATCAAAAGGATTTTGGTGACATTAAGTTACGTAAATAATTGCCTATACACACTTCGATTTGGGTTTAAAATTAAACATCTTGTGCGAGTGTGAGTAGAGCATCGTCGTGTATATTCTTTTTCTTTGAGTCGTCAAAGATTGATCGAGTTACAGATTTTGTCTTTGCTTGCTTTTGTTTATCCTAGAGGGCTTGCCTTGGGGAAAAAGTACTCACCCAAGGGAACGACTCAACTGGTAACACTCTAAAACCAAGAGTATTTCCAACCGGGATATAAATGTGGATATTGGAGTAAACACCAGTATCACGCGGTTGGCTCCGATGAGATGGATCCGAAAGGGGACTCTCTCCATATGGGTCAATCTCCACGAAAGAAAAGTCTAAAATAGAACCCTTGTTTTGTACTGACCAATTGAACCATTGAGCGAGTTTATTGAAGTGGTGCATTGGAACTTAGATTCCAAGAAGTTACTTGCCATGTCCGATCTTGGTTAAAGTATAGAGGTTAAGACTTCATTCTTAACATACCTTTATACTCTTTCCTTGGTTGCATGTAAAATCATCTCTTCTATGAAGGGCATGAGGCAAGCCCACCAAGAAAAACGTACCAATTGAGCTAGGATGTTGCATTGCTTGTGAGTCAATTTGAAAACACAGTGCTTTAATCGAAAACATCAAAACCAACATTCAACGAATCATCAAAATTGCAAACCCTTTAGGAGAGGCAAATATCTTTGAAAAAATTCACATGCTATTGCTTTCTCTTGGGATTCGTGTCCTTAGAGGCATCTAAACATTTGGATTTTATCTCAATTTGCTTCTACTAAAGTCAAATTTAGGTAACTCTTGCCCCAAATTTCCTTGGTTTCCGCATAATACGCTTTGTGGGATAAGGGGAAAGTTGAGACATTAGACATCTAGATTCAAAACCTAATCAAGAGTATGTTTGTGGTAAAAAATAATCCATTACGAAAAGATTAAATCAATTGGACCCCACATATGTGCTTGGCATCTTTCGGTTCATAAACATATAAATTTGAAAGAAGGATTATTTATTGATTGAGCTAGTTATTATATTTCACATTTCTATGCTTGATTATAGCCAAACGTAACACCAGAAATCTGCAAACTTCTTAATTCTATTACATGTATATTAGCATGAAGTTAGTTAAGAAGAAAGCAAACGAAATGGCATTCTTTATGAAATAATTCCTTATGCTCTACGAATATAACAATAAACAAACTAATTTAAATCCTAATGAGCATAATGAATAATCTATTCCATAGTGGATTGGTGCTTCTATGGAAAGAAGCCCTTTCCCAATCTTTGCTAAGATAAGCTAGATGATGAAATGCCTTGATGATGGAGTGGATGGGCAAAATCAGTTCTCAAGGAGAGTGACTTTGCAAGAGATTGTGGAGTTGTGGAGATGAAATGATAAAATTGTGGAGGATTTGATCAAGGATGAAGCCTCTATTTATAGATTTTCAATTGCTAAGAGTGCTTAACATGGAGGATGTGGGACTAAAGATTTGGCCAATAGAGACCACTTGTCAAGTTGTGATAGGCTGAAGCATGTGCAAGATTTGGGAAATGTGCCCAAGAGAGGGAGTTTCAAATTTGAATTTGTGAAATAAATGCTGAGTTTGACCTTTGGAAGGGGACATGTAAGAGCCATGTAAGAGCTCATAAATGACTTGTTGGATGCACATTTCAACTTGCCTTTTGAATTCAAACCTGATGGAATATTTCTCATGGATGCCATGTTGAGTGAAAATGCTAATTTAAATAAATCAATAAATTGATTTATTTGTGCAAGTGGGATTATCTAGAGGATGTGATGGGTGATTAGGTTAGGCTAATTAGGATTAGGTTAGCTTAATGATGATTAGGATGATTTGACCAATTTGACTTAAATATTTGATTTATTTAAATCAAAAAAGGATGGCAAATGACTTTTGAGATTTTAATTAAATAAAGTCCTGGTTTATTTAATTAAATGGATGATGCAAGATAAAGGTTGAATGATTTATGAGAGATGAAATGTTATTATTTGATTGATTTATTTAAATGAGGTAATGATGAAGTGAGCTTATTTAATTTGAAGGATGAAATGTTAGATTCAATTAAATTAAGGTTATTTGATTAAACTATTGGATTGACATGTATGCATATTTTGCGTGTCTATAGGACCAAATGGACCGGTACAGTGAACATCCAAGTGACTATCTTGTATTGGTGGCAGGTGATAAGGTGTCCCATTGATATGGAAATATATTGCTCGCTTCACATGGTTGTTGTGAAGTAGATAGAGCAATTGACTCTTTGATATTATGTTAACTGTATGGAATGCTCTTGATCATTTACTACAATTGCTCGTTGGAAGTTGAACCGAATTGTTTCCTATTGGAATGTTGTAACTAGGGTTAGGGTTAAGAACGAATGTTATAAAACCCTAGAATGTTTTGTATTGAATGAGACAAAGGAAAATAGAATAAGGTTATGCTACCGGATTCTCTCTAGATGGAACAAGATGTAAATCTCCTATAAAGGCTTGGAGCCTATAATTATATTTGTAACTATTTTGTTGTCAAATAATACAATGGCGATTTGGGATTTTGGAGTGTGCAATTTTTTACCCATAAGGGTTTTCCCCATGTAAATTTGTGTGTTCATATTTTTTGTTCCATCTTTCATGTTTAATGGTTTTGCGTGATTGAATCTGTTCAATGGTATTATTTTGGAACTTATTTAATTAGCATTATTTTTTCTCTAAGGGTCAATGTGGGAAATGAACTATGTCTGATTCTGCTTTTTGGCATAGTAGTTTGTGTCTTTGGGGCAATCTAATGGAATAAGGTTTTCAAAGGCACTCCTGATCTCAGATGTTTCTTTATGAGATGATCAATATTTCCCAACAAGTGGTATCGAAGCCTTCTTCTAGGATTTGTTATTTGCTTGCATGTGCAAGTTTGTGAGTTGCATGTCCTTGCATGTGTGTTGCATGTATTTGCATGGACTCGCATGTGGCTTGCATGTGCTTGCATGTTGATGCATGTAAGAATTCTTAGTGTTGTTGGTTCTAGGTATTCCTTCTGTGAATATTTCTTAGTTTGTCAGGCTTGAGGAAATCTGGAGGAATCGACTAATGTATTGCTCCTTTGGGGAGTGGAAGTTCTTGATTTTTTGTTTAAGTTTCTAAGACAATGTGCAACATGGAAGATGGAGAAACTTGAGTTGGTCGTATTGAAATGGTATGACCTAAAGCTCATGAGTTGGCAATGGTATAATCCTGGTGCATGGGGTGGAATATTATTTACTTTATGGTTGTGTTGCAACAAAGCTTTCATATTGGGTGTCTGTGTGAGGGGCTCCCTGATGATATGGAGAAGCTAGGGTTGTTTCTCAACTATGGAGAAATGTGTGTATGTTGGGTGGTTTTTCTTGGTATCTGAAGGCATAGTTTTATGGTACCTCGATTGCATGAAGGCTATGGAGTTGGTCATCGAATGATCTGAAAGCTCCTGCAATAGTTTGTCTCCCTCGGATGCACGTACATGTTGGTGGTTGAGGAGTTGGCCTAAAATGGGCCTGGATTTTCTAACTTCCTTTTCCTCTCATGGATACTTTGTACCTGCATGGTTCAGACTTGTGCTTTTGGTTCTGATAGTGTTTTATAGGTTTTCTTAAAAATCTATGGTGATGCTCATTCATGATAATCCATTTTTTGGTTTAAATGTTATGGTGTTTATGTTTCAGAGTTTTGAGTCATCTAGATGTGAAGTGGATATGGGTGTGCATGGGTGTTCTTGAACATAGTGGTTTTGTAGGTTTTACACAGTTAAGAAAAAAAGCTTTTGATTATGTGGAGCTGCATTTAAAGCTATTTTTCTAGACCCTGGCTTTTGGGGTGTGACTGGATGAGATAGTTGCAGTTCTACATGCATGTTTCGTGCATGGTGTGAGAAGGTGTGATTCTTTTTCTACATGGGAGTGTTGGTACGTGTTCATCAACACAACATTTCCTGTGTTATTTCTTGGTGGTTTCCTAGACTATGGTGCTCATTGTGGACATGATTGGAAAATTAGGTTTGAGCTTGATCTGTTGTTTGAGTCATTTTTTCTACGTGGTTATTCTCTTTGAGATCTCAATGTTTCTATTCCAATGCGATGATGGGTTCACACGTTTGTTGTGATTGATCATCAAGATATGTGGTTGATGGATTAGCTACCCATTGGCTACAGTGAGATAACTCAGAAGTGGACTATCTATATCCATGAGGTTGATTCAGTGTTGGTGCAGACTTGTTAGCTGGCCTTGTATGTGGTCACTTGTGCATTGGTGTGGTTGTTTTGAGATGAGAGGATGAATGGTGTTGAGTATCTAAATAGTCGATTAAGGGGACCTGTAGCATTTGTATCATGATGTGATGAAGAGCTTGATATGTGTTTTGGTGTAATATTTTGATAGTGATGGTGTTGTCTGCTTGGTTTAGAGATCTTGGTGTCACTTGGTATTGTTGTCAGAAAGACATGTTATTGTGTGGACCTAAAGGATTTCCAGTTTAGCATATTTTTGGTCATGATTCTTGGAAATCTCGGTTGTCACATTTCAGTGGGAGCTTTAACAATGACTGTGGATTCATTACTTGGTGGTGAATGGTCTTCTCTAGTGTTGCAGATGTTACTAGGAGGAGCTCTTAGATCCAATTGTTGTAGAAGGGTTCTTTTGCATTTGCATGGACACTATTTTAAGATGTGAAACATCTTGGAACCATGGAGGATGTTTGGAGTCTTTGGATGAGGTGTTAGCAGTGCTTCACAAGTGATATTGGTTCAGAGTTTTGGCATGTTGCATTACTCTTTAGACCATGGTTAGTTCACCTGAAGCATGATATCTCCTAAAGGGGATGGTAAGATCATGATGTCATGATAAGTTCCTAGTTCACATGTTTGGAGTTTTGATATGGTATGGTATTTCTTTATGTTTTGGGTGCATTGGTCATATGCTTGATAACTTCATGATAGAGCAGTGATGCATTTTGGAGTTTAGCATGAGATGGTCGTTTGTTGGTACTCACAGATACATGGAGAATAAGGTGAGGCTACAATTCTCTTGAGATGAGAGAAGTATTGTTGATGGTTACTCTTGATGAAGAATTCAGTAGAAAGTCTGAGGATCCTACACCTTGGTTGGACGTGAGTTCAACAAAGAACAATGAGGAGGTTGCTCTTGGAGAAGTCATGATGGATTGCATATCTTGGAGGAGCATTCTCTTTCCCCACTCTTGGTCTACTCGGCAGTTTATCACTTGACAGGTATTGCCTATTGTTTCTCTCAAGTGTTTTATGCTTTCTTTCATGGATATGGATCTTGAACTGCTATTAGATGATTTTGAAGGATTCATTGTGAGAGATGGATAGCATAGTCATCTCCTTGTGCATTGTGATTACTTTCATTGATGTTGAGTTTAGGAGATGCATTGGGTGTATTTCCTAAAATGGGAAATGAATTAGTTTGATCTTCTTTGAGAGGCTTACATCCATGTTGATTACATGATATATATGTTATGTTTGATCTTGGTGATTGAACAGTTGGATGTTGTTAAGGCTTTTCTCTTGGGGTTTTGAAGGAGATTATACTTGACATAGTTGGCATTTAGAGGTGTATGTAGGAGGATTTTTCTACAAGTTCATGATGTGCAAAGATGCTCTCTTTGGTCTTGGTTGTCTTCCTAGAGGTTTTATTTAATATTACATTGGTTTGAGATTTGGTTGGAGCTGTTGTTTTCACTCAAGTTCTTGGGTGGTAACTTGGAGGTTCTTTATCTCTTTCCTATGTTGGGTGTGAAGATCTTGGGAGAGTTGTGCATACTTGTTGTGAGAGTTATATTTACAAGTTTTGTATATCACTGTGGATGGTTCCTTGAAACTACATGTTTACACTCTCTATGTTATGCTATTGGTAGAATCGTTATGCTTTGTTAATTCAGATTTGACATTACCCATGCAGTGGGAGTTCCTGGATGTGCTTGGTCTTCTTTGACTGGTTAGTACATGGAGCTTGTATATGTAGTTGATGGGTTGGTTGTGTTGCTGGCATGAGTTTACTAATGAGGATACCTTGGAGGTATGTGAGATTGGATGGATTGGCACTTGTTGTGGGTGCTATTTTTTAGTCGCGTGGGTTGTTCAGTTTGATGGGTTCAGTCAATTTTTTGGTTGTTGTTCTAGTTGGAATTCTATCTTGTTTCTAGAGAAAGTCTTCACATTTGTGTTCAAGTTGATGCTTTGAATTTTATGTTGTGATGCTTTTGTATAGCTTGTGAGCATAGTGGAGTAGTGGCAGTGTGTTGAAACCCTTGTTGTCGGTTGGTTCTTATGGTGGTGTCTTGGATTAGACTGGTACATATGTACGCCATGGTTTGTTCCTTTTCTTTGGAGGATGGATGGAACTATAGCCTGAGATGGTAGACATCATAGATGTTGTTGCAAGTGTCCTAGATGATATAGAGGATTCATGTGTTGATTGGTAGGAAGTGCATTCTTTGGCAAGTGGGAGAACGTTGAGAAATGGTGCCTCAACCGTACTGGTGTTCGAGCCTCTGCATTGTCGAACAGATAGTTGAATATCACCAAGACAAAGTCACTAGTCTAATCAAAATCCTGTTGGAGGGAAATGGTTTGCTACTTAAGTCACGGGTTTCTAAGTTTTCCTAACTTAAGTTGTAGGATTCTAAAATTATATAACCTCCCGACTTAGTGATTTTGTGGTTCTCTTTGTTGTTGGTATGTCGTAGGATTTGAGAAATTCATAACCTTTGATAGAAGTTTTGAAGTTTGGTTTTCAAGCGACATAGCAATCTTGTTGTTGTCGGCGTTTCACGAGTTTTTGAAACTTTGTAAGCTCCAACATGAGGTTCTAAAGTTCATGTTTTGAGCGACTTAGCAATTGGTGCTTCATTGGTAGGATGTGGCTACTTTGGTGAGACTTTAAAGTTTTTCCCCCTGATAGACCGATGGGTTGTGGTGAGCATGTTGGTGACTCTCGTTGGTGTGACTTGGCCTCGTCGATGGGAATTTTCCTTGTGTCTCCTTGACAAATTGTAATCCCTTATGGTGGCATCGACGGCAAGAGGTTACACCATTGCCAGGACTTTGGGCAGTGTCTCCTCGACACATCAATGCTAAGTCAGAAGTTTCATGTCGAAGAGACTATGGGTGTTCGGTGAGACATTGTGAAATGTCTCATCAACATCTAAAATAATTCTTGACTGATCTTGTCGATGTGATTTTGGCTGGTCGATGTGACTTTGACAAAAGTCTCTTAGACATTCTTGGAGAAGTCTTGTTCATTCTCGTCGGTAAGACTTAGGGTGTTCAATTTGAGACTTTGGGGAAACTCTCTTTGATAAAGGTTGTCATGTCGATGACTTGTGGTGGGACTCAAGTTGTCAGGTGGATAGCAATAGGTGGTTCAAGGCATGTTGACTTGGTAGTGGACCACATGGACCGGTATAGTGAACATCAAAGTGACTATCTTGTATTGGTGAGAGGTGATAAGGTGTCCCATTGATATGGAGATATATTACTCGCTTCACATGGTTGTTGTGAAGCAGATAGAGCAATTGAATCTTCGATATTTCAATGTTAACTTTATGGAATTCCCTTAACCGTTTACTGCAGTTGCTCATTGGAAGTTGAACTGAACCGTTTACTATTGGAATGTTGTAACTAGGGTTAGGGTTAAGAATGAATGTTATAAAACCCTAGAATGTTCTATATTGAATGAGATAGAGGGAAATAGAATAGGGTTATGCTACCAAATTCTCTCTAGATGTAACAAGATGTAAATCCCCTATAAAGGCTTAGAGCTTGTAATTGTATTTGTAACTATTTTTTTGCCCAATAATACAATGGCGATCTGGGCTTTTGGATTGTGGGGTTTTTTACCCGTAAGGGTTTTCCCCATGTAAATATGTATGTTCATATTTTATGTTCCATCTTTCATGTTTAATGTTTCTACATGATTGAATCTGTTCAATGGTGTTGTTTTGGAACTAGTTTAATTAGCATTAATTTTTCTCTAAGGGTCAATATGGGAAATTAACTATGTTTGATTCTAATTTTTGGCATATTATTTCATTTCTTTAAGGAAATCTAATAGAATAAGGTTTTCGAAGGCACTCTTGATCTTAGATGTTTCTTTATGAGATGATCGATATTTCCTAATAGGTGAAGCATCACTCAAGTGCTTTTTTTCCAACCAGAGACTCAAATGTGATCCCCTGTACATCTACCACATATGGTAAGATGACCCTACCCTTCAACGAAGAGATTGGTGGAGTAACCTCATAATGACAAACACTCTAAGCTTAGTGTTGTGCCCTACATAACTAGAACTTTTGGACACTACAATCTTGAACTAGCATGCATAAAAGAAACATGGCAAACTAACAGCAGGTCCTTGGAGCCAAGGAAATCACACTACTTTGGCCACAATATTCTCACTCAGTATCCTGAGTGACAATCATCCTATTCACATACACTACTTTAACTCTATTTGACTTTAGGCCATTATAATCTAAGCATAGGTAATTTCCTTCAACAAATAATCATTAACCTTAGAAATAACCTATTTCCCTCTTCCCATAACACAATGGTATCTCTACCAATAAATCATAAGCATAAGCTACCCCCTTCAATGGAAATTCTAATCCTAGGTATAACATATGAGCTTTCTAAATCTACAAAACAACTTTGCATAAAATAACTTAACAAGCTATTCCCAATTCATCAATCCTAGTGTATAATATGATAGACGATAAACAATCAATCCTTAATATGGAGTAAGTACAACACTCATTAGGAAATCATATCAATAAGAATTTTCCTTTCCTATAAGCAAATATAATATTACTCTATTTCAAGAAATCAAATACAAATCCAAATAAAACATACAAGACATTCAATCTTTCAAAAAAATAGATAAACATAAGAGAATAGAATCTCATGCCTGTTAATCACTTTAATTCAATTGACTCATTGGATCTTAAGCTTGGCCCCTCTTAAAATTAGCTTAACAACAAAACCCTCTCAATTCCTCTCACCAATATTTCCTCACAAATAACTCTCAACAAAATAAGAATCTCTCAATAAAAATGTAGCAAAATGGAGCAACGTAATTATGTGTAGTAGAAGTGTATCTAAATGAGGTGAGGGTACCTCTATTTATACCCAAAAAATAGCATCTGCAAGCTACAAACAAGGCTTATGAAATGACACTTCTCATCCTAAATCCATCAACTTGGCTTGATAATAAAAAGGTGGCAAATTTCTATCTCAATACTCACCCAAACAGGACAACAGGTTGATTATTTGCTTGCCAACATCAAGTTTGACTATTTCATAATGTACATGTTTCATTTTGGTAATTAACTTACAGGCTCAAAAGACTTCTAAAAGAAGCACATAATTCATAATATGGTGCCAACTATCCAAGTTCATATTTCGTATTTACAAGCTTATTATTTAAATAGAGGAATAAGTCAAACTTTATTTAGCTGTATTTCACATAGTTGAATTGGTCCAAGCCAAAACATTTGACACATGTGAATGATTCAACCTCCCTCATAATAGCGCTACTTTATTATACTCATCACGTCATTTACATAGTGGACAACACTTAATCAATAAGTTTTATTCATTACGTGTGAACTATGTGTAGCAAGTAAAATCTTATGTATTTCCATTGCTTTTACCATTGATGATATATGCGGTTTAATACTTAACATTGTGGTTATTATATGTAGCACTTTATTCACATTATATTGGCCATGCCACATATTCAATAAATCGGCCAAATATAATATATACATGTATATATATATATATATATTCCTCGACAATAAGTTTCTCTAAATAATCCATTTGATATTTGATTAAAAGAGATCAAGTTAATATTTCATATACAATATCATTTGTATATAGATTTCATATACATATATTAACATACTCGTACTCGTATGGACATTCCCATTTGTCAACACATATGTGTATATTGACATGTGTATATATATGCATGTATGCATATATCTCATATATATATTTACATTCGATCATACAATCAATCACGTAAACAATTGTTATCATATCGATAGGTATATATATGTGTGATGTATATATACATGTACATGTCTTATTTTCCTTTCGATATCACCATGCCCATGAGCAATCCATCCATGAGTGTGCATAGGTACGTCTACCTACGTATTCTAATGTATGCATTATCTCACGTGTATGGTTATTGTTGACATGCACATGTATACATATATATACATTCTATGTATATATATCTTATCAATCAAGTTAGGCAATACAAAGAAAATCTCACATGCACCATGCATTAAACACAATTCAAAAATGCTCCTAACATAAATCAAGATCCTTCCTAATGCAAACACAACATGCTAAAGGATGAATTACCAATTCCCAAAACTATTACTTGACTCAACCATTTTGTTAGTGAGTGTATATGTAAGCTCAATTAGGTTTTGTTATAGGTTACCCGACCAAGTTCTTCTCTTGAGTGATACTTCCCCTAGCTTGCAGAGATTGACTCTTAATCTGCATCCAACTTAACATATTTTCGTAGTAGTCAGTCGTTCATCAAAACAAGCATTTATACATTTTATAGTTAGAATATCAAACTCAATAACCATTCATTCCAGATATCCATTCCATTATATAACATCAAATGAAATACACATTCATTCATAATTATTCAATGATTCAGATAAACAAAGTGCAACCATATACATATATATATATATATATATATATATATATATATATATATATATATATATATATATATATATATATATATTCCAATCAGTATTCCAAATACATTCACATATGCAATAATTTACCCTATCATAGTAATAGTAAATAGGTAAATGCATGACGGGGTGTAACAAGTCAAAATAGTAGTTTTGTTCTACTTGACTACCAACCTAAGAATATAATATAACAAAATTATGAGAATTTAGCCTCCCTTTGGTTCAATCATTAAGGATGTAGAGGTCATAAGAAAGGAGGGTGTGAAATTTTTTAAGGAGTTACTAGATACAAAGACCTCGAAGAGTGAATATGTGTAAGAAGAGTTGTGAAACAATATTATGGAGGTGGTTGATTCAACTCAAAATTATGCTCTACTTAGCCCCTTCACGAGAGAGGAAATTAAGCAAGTTGTTTTCTCTTTTAAGTGTTATAAATCCCAAGGTTCGAATGAGTTTCAAGTTGAATTCTTCTATAAACTTTGGGATATTGTTAGGAAGGATGTTTAGTGAGCTACTAAGTAAAGTAGGTGCAAAAGATCTAAAATAAAGTCCTATAGCCTTACTTTTTGGCTCTAATCCCTAAAAATAAGTCTCCAATTTTTTTATAAGTTCAAGCCTAGTACACTTTGTAATACAATTTATAAAATTGTTTCAAAGGCTATGGTGATCAAGTTGAAGAGGTGCTTAGAAGGGTTGATTTTTGAATAATATTATGGTTTTCTAAAAGGAAATTTTTTTTGGATGGTTTTCTCCTAGCGCATGAAACTATTCATTCAATTAAGATTAGGAATAAAGAGGTATGATGATTAAATTAGATATGTGAAATGGTGCAAAAGTGAGACCCTAGGATTTTACTATAGGGTTTTGGGTACTTTTGCTTATTTCATTGAGAATGTTTGTTTGTAATTGGGTTTTGATAGATTTGGACAAGGTATAAGAATAATTTACAACCTGAAATGTGAGTCAAGTTGCCCTTAACGAGATTTAAAATGAGATTAGAAATGTAATGATTAAACTAGCCTAATGATGTGCAAATGACTATTCTGATAAAAAAATAGTAAATCTGAGAAGTCAGAAGAAAATTCAGACTATAAAAATAAATTGAGTAGGACACTGTGCACTTGCGATATGAATTTGAAGCAAAATTTTGAGGACCTAGTCATCTTGGGTGAATATATCCTATAGAGGTATTTTGAATTTAATTTCACAATCCTCAGATGCCAGATCTAAGCTTTTGTTTTCCGCTTGTTGCACTGTCGGATATTGTTGCAATTGAGTTTTTGTTTGTTGTCAAGGTGTAGGGTTTGATTGCAATAATGTATATTTAACCTTCAATCTGCCTCTAATCTTATTCAAATCTAAAACCTACACATTCAAAGAGAGAATGAAGGTTGTGCCATTTAGAGGCTTTCCTTAGTCAAATCTCGTGTTAGTGTTTCTACTTCCACAATGGCAATGTCAATGATAATGATAAAGATAAATGATAATGGAATGATGAATCAATAATGGACTATAACTCATGACCCTTCAGTGGTTTCCTTGAAGGAATAAATTCATACAAATCTCCTCAAGGCTTGGATCTTTCTTGCATGAATTTCTTGGAGATCTACAAGGGTTAGTCTTCAAGGGTAGATCAAATGATGAATAGGTGGATACACGTTGCCTGCAGGGGTGAATATGAAAGAAGAAGGGAAGAATTGTTGGACAAGTGGATCCAATTATAGATAGGCATATGTGATCCAACTCGTAGGGGAAGACGTGCACAAAAAGGGATGGATGCATTGACAGGCGAATCCACTCTAGGGATGGGAAGATATGTTGAAAAGGAAAATTTAAAAACATGAAGAAAAATGAAAGATAGAAGAAAACTAGACGAAAAGACCTAACATAGTGATGATTTGATGGATGCAGAGCATAGTGAGTCTTTGGAATCAAGAGTGATGATTAACGGTCTTGCAACTGATTAGAGGAATTGGTGTGGATGAGTGGGCGGTATTGGACATGACAAGACTAGCATAAATATCGATGATGTCAATATTGAGGGTGCATAGGCCCATGTTGACAATGTTGGTAGAGCCCTGGAGCTCTAAGACATACACCTTTCTCTTCCCCATGATTTGATGATGAACAGGAAGATACACATCACTTATAGGGGTAGATATGAGTCACTTTTTTTATGCCACGATTGGCATTGCATACAAGGTTTATTACACAAACATGGAAGGATTTGCTACTACCACCGCCATCTACACAACTCATCATATGATGAAGGAAGGAAAGTAATATGATCTTTGTGATCTCTTGTGGTAGTATTTGTTGGAGAATTTATAGAGAATTAAGGATTCATGCTACAATTTTTGGTATGGCACTCTAATTATTTGTCTTATGTTCTATTACTTGAAGGAATTGTCTAGTTTGAAAAATATGGTCTAGAGAAGGGATATTCCTATTGCTCATCAAATTAGGGACCACATGAATAGATTGTTGGATACCAAACAATGTGATACAATGTTTTTGGGATTCTTCAAAATATTTGAAAATGAAATGCAAAAGAGGGATAGGATACCCGCACAAGTTGTAGAGAGATACAAGAATGATATCACTTTTATGGTGGATAAAAATAATTGTTAAATGGAGGTAGTTGGGCCAAGAACTTCATGGAAAACCAATTTACCCTATGAGGTCTTTGAACCTAACTAGATTGCATATGCTGACATTTTTCTCAAAAAACCTAGGGATACCACTATTCAGAGGCTTGGCATGTCTAATGAGATAACCAAAAAATTAATCAAGAATAAGGTAGAGAGGGTGGAAAATGTTGAGAAGATAGTGACAAGGTTGGAAAATATGTTTGGCACTCCTAAGGGTTCTACGAGAATATCATAAACAAATTCTTCCACTCCTCATGCTCCTAAAAGGTCAAGTAGGTCTTTCTCTGCCACCATGACTTCTCCTAAACCTTTTAGACCTGCTCAAACACCTCCTAGTAGAAGGAGGGTTGCTACTGAGGTGCCTATGCAAATAAAGAGGAAAAAGCCAAGACCTAAGCAGTAGGAACAAAGGGAAAAGATTAATCATGTGAATGTAGATGATGATGAAGAGGATGAAGAAGAAGTACAATCTTTTGTCTTGAGGAGAAGAGAGAAAATAAAAAGACAAGGAAAAGAAGAAGAAATATCCTTGCAGAAAAAGAAAGGAAAGGAGGTTGTTAAGAAAAGGACTGAGAAGACTCCTCTAGTAAAACATGACCCTCTAGATTTTTTTGCAATATTTAATGAAATTGTTAAATATGGTTTAATGAATGATATAATGGAGTTGCATCCAAATGTTCCTCTGGAGGACAAGGACACAATTGAAAAATCAGTCATTGAATATATGTTGAAGCAGAACATTCCCTTCAGTGACATTGTAGACCAAGCTCTAATAACCTAGATGAGGCTTTAAGACAAATAAGAGAAGATTCCATTAAGGTTGATGAAGAGCTGAAACTATAAGCAACTGACAAGGCTGGGATCCTTGTTTCCCAATAAGAAAAGGAGGAGATAGTCCGAAGACAAGCTAAGGAGCTCCATGCCAAGAGAAGAATAGATCTTATGTGCATGGATGAAGACACAAAAAGGAAGATTTAGAGTGAAACAAAAGATGCTACAAAGAAAATCATTAATGAATTACAAATTAGTGAAGTTGATACTGGTTCACAAGAGCCTCCGAAAAAGCATGACAATAATGTTGAAGTAAATGAACAAGTGAATCTGGATGAACAACAGATGAAAATGTACCTCCTCTAGATAATACAAATGTGCAAAATATATTTGGTTAGTAAGAAGTACAAGGACTCCATAGACAGTAAGGAGGAGAAGATGTCTCTGGTGTGTATGATAAATATGAAGTATCTGATATGGGCATAGAAAAGGAAAAAGATAAAGAAGAAGAGAAGGAGAAGGAGAATTATGAGTAGAAGAAAGAGGATAATCCTGAGAAATTTTAGGATATTGTAGTGAAAATAGTTGAGAAGCAAGATACTTCTATATATATGGGTTAGGGTTCTTCATCATCAGATTATTTTAAGAACCTATTGACTTTGTAGATTTAGTTTTAACCTGTGGTGACACCCCAACTATTAAAAATTCTTACTCATGAAGGACAAGTTGACTTGTCAAATATTTCTCCCCTCATAAGTTACAACTTGGTGATATTTTGCATGCTTCTATAAGGAAGGAGATTCTACAGGAACATGTGAAGAAGAGTGGATTAAGTGATGATGTTGTGAAGATTATTAGGAGGGTTTACCTGAGGTAAACATCGATTCTTCCTTGCCTCCAAAATAAAAGTTGAAACTTTTAATGGATTCTTTCAAATATCATTCCTCTCACATGGAGCAAAAGGTAGAACAAGAGGCCTTGAGGAAGATAAATGATAAAATAATGGCTGATGATTTTGATTGGTGTGCCAATGCACACAAAAAATTATAAGAGAATATGAATATGTTTAAGGAATGTGTAGATGAATTCACTGCCTTATATCAGTTTTTTTGAAATGGATAAATTTTACCAAGAGCATCAAAAAAGAGATTGACTCCATTGAGTCATAGATCACATAAATGATCGGGATATATGATCAATCAAAGGATAAGGTTGGATCAACTATAGATCAAATATAAAATCTTCATATGCAATTGTCATTGCCTTAGGATCAAAGAGAACAAATAAAGAAAATAGTTTGGTTAGTTAAGGGAAGCAATCAACTAGAGACTTGCTTCATTAGCTGGGTTGATAGCTGAAGCAAAACAAGTTGATCAGAAGATGAAGACTCCAAGCAGTGTGGACAAGGATGAGGATAGCTCAAATATAAAATCTTCATATGCAATTGTCATTGCTTCATGATCAAAGAGAACAAATAAAGAAATAGTTTGGTTAGTTAAGGGAAGCAGTCAACTTGAGACTTGCTTCATTAGCTGGGTTGCTAGCTAAAGAAAAACAAGTTGATTAGAAGATGAAGACTCCAAGCAGTGTGGACAAGGTTGAGGATATATGCATGCATTTTGAATGTCAAAATCATATCCTTACCTCATCAAAAGTAAAATGGGTTGCAACTTTGGCACACCTTTAAGGTAATTTACAAGAACATTATACCTTCTAAGGCAGTTCCAAAAGTGTAGATAAGACAATTTTATCTCTACATAGTTTTATGAATGATTGCAATATCATTTTGTTTTTGTTGAAGACATATAACATCAATTTTTGGGGCATCTCCATCTCAGGAGAGTGTATTTTTATAGAGAGCATACAATAAGGGGGAGTTTATATAGTATTTTGGGCTATTATAAGTAGAAGATATTTTCCTGTTGTCCTTGATGTCAAAGGGGGAGAGTGTGTTGATGATTGCCTTATTAGTCAAGAGAGAATAAAGGAGGAAAGAAAATTTTTAGATATATGTGTGTTGCCATCAATGAAAAAGGGGGAGATTGTTGGAAATATGTGTTGTCATTGATGTCAACTTGAAGATATGTTTGTATAGTGTTTTTGTATACTGTTTATGAGATAGTGAGAGATTTGAGAAAGATGGTTTGACACAAATGAACTTAGGGTCAACATGTTTTAGGCAAGCCAGTCTGGAACTCCTAGCATATGCATAAGGTGATAGTACGTCTATCAAGAAGCATGGTATGATCATGATTCAGATAGTTGCACATTGTTGATTATTTTCTCCATGTTTCAAAAGGTTAGATAAAATCTAGTTGTTTTTACTTGCATTGTTAAGAGAAAGTGTCTAAGACAAAAACTACATAATTTCCTAAGTTAGTGACTCTAGTTTTTAATTTGCAATCCTCTGCATTGCATGATCTGGTGGTGTAGTTTTGAAGTGGAGTTTGGTAGCTAAAGAGGTTATTCCCATAATTTCATGTCATAAGCATTTCTACAGTAAGAGTTAGATGCAGTAGTTTTTCGGATAGTAGAATAACAATGTTAAGTGTCTCAAATGTTCTCCAATTTGCTCCACATTCCTCTAGAGTAATAGTTATGGTTGTGCATGGAATTGAGGATATGTTTAGAGAGGTTTATGGGTTCATCCATATGTGTTTCAGATGTTTTGGTGAACCACAATGCTATATCTTAAGTGTTGATGTGTCACAGTCTGTTTGGAATGCTCTGTTCTTACATATTCAATAGGTTTCTTCTTTTGCGCCAACATATGATGATTAGACTCTTTAGAAGAAGGTTGTAAGGATGTTTTTGATTACCTATATTTTCACATCTTGGTCTGCATGATGTTTTTTGTTTCTCCCTAGTAGTGTAAAGATGAATAATTGGCAGTTTTGGTGGTGTTGATGTTGTTTGGGTCAATAGAATGGTTTCCTTTATTTGCAGTTGGTCTTGATTAATTAATATTTATTTGAAGGATGTGTTGTGTTGTATTTAGGCCCTATTATGTCATGTGTTGTGATTTGTAACTTATTTCATTTCATAATATATATGTTTGGAGCCCACCTATGTAATATAACATGTTTCATTTTATAGGTCATCTTGGAGCCAACCTAATTAGTGTTTTGAATTGTTACAGGGGGTACTTATAGAAGAAAAAATAATTTGCGAATTGATTGAAGAGAGATTGTGCAGTATGTTGAATATGAAGTGTGAAAAGTCAGTATGGTGAAGTAATTGTGCAAGAAAGGGACTGCAACATCAACATATGTTAGATGCTTCTTTCATAACAATTCATGTTCATGGTTTCATTGTATTTTTTATGTATCCTGCTATCAAGGAGTGAGCCTGCTCAACATGTCCTTGTATCCTTCCCTAAGGTTGTATGCCTTAGCCTATAAGTCCATAGGTAATGAGCCTTAAACAATATTATAATTTTTGTAAGCAGTGAGCTTCATATATTGTGAGTTAACTCTCACTGTGGTTTTTACCTTATTGGGTTTTCCACATAAAAAATATTGGTGTCCTTGTGTGGTGTATGTTTTAATTTATGTTCTTCTTTTAGTTAATGTGATTTGATGTTTAATCTGCAAATAGAGTTGTTTAAGTTTTAGTATATGTTGATTCAACCCCCTCTTAGTATTTTGGTATGTTTAGCATAATTCACATCTCCAAGAATGATAAAATATTTAATTTTGATTTAAGCAACAAAGAATTGGAAACGACATGGAAAGCATAAGAAATGAAAGTTCAAAGAGGAGAATATAGAGGCGGGGAAAGAAATCAAACAAAATAGAGGCGTAAGGGAAGCTAGAAGGAAAGAGAATGAAGAAATCAATGCTGAAGTAAGGCACAAGCTGGTCTTTGAAAGAGAAAATATGAATAGGTTTAAAAAAAGTGAACTACGCTAAGGAAAAAGACCATGTTAAGGAGAGGAAAATACAAATAAGGGTAGCACTAGGGAGTTTTGGATGGTGCGTGGAGAAATAAGGAAGAAGATTGAAATTAAATAATAAAAAATGTACAACATGATAGAGGTCATGGGTGTGAAAGAGTAAGGAGAAAAAAATGAGAAAATGATATTTGGTAGTGAATGAATTTGGCTAGAACGAATGCACAAGAATTTCCATTATCAATTTGTACAGGCATAAGTAGTTGGAAGAATAAAATATTGTAATTTCTAATAAGTTTGTAAATACTTGAAGGAATAATAAATAAGTTCATAAATTATCTCTGAGTGTTTCTCTCAATTATTTTGTCAATTATTTAAAGGTAAATTGATTGGAATTTGTTTGAGCTGTGAATTTCAATTGTCTGATAAGGCACTTCAAATTTTGATTTGCATAAATTGGTATCAAAGTAGGATTTGATTGTGTCAGGAATGAACCTAAAAAATTTCCAAAGGTAGACAACATGGCTTATAGAGTATGGGATCAAAAAGGCAGAGGACCCAGAGGCATGAAGCCTGAGATTGTAGAAATAATAAGAAATTGTACAACAAAGGCAATGAGGGGTATTGTTGCATGATTGGATGCAATGGAGATAGCTCAAAGAAGAGGAGTCCATGTAGAGGGTATCAACGAGGACAAAGAAGAAGAGTAGATGTGATAAAGTGAATCAGCTAGGGCTTGCCCTGGGAGAAGAGAGATTCATCAAAGCTATTACAAGAATGAATTCTAAACCTTGATTCAATCCACCAAATTGCAAAGGAGGACTAAATGCAGAGGAGTTGTTGGATTGGATCATTGAGATGGAAAAGTATTTTGAATATGATAACATGGAAGAAGACTAGAAGGTCAAGTATGCACACACAAAGTTGAAGGAACATACATCCTTATAGTGGGAACATTTGTAGGTGGATAGACAACAAAGAGGAAAGGATAAAATTAAATCATGGGATCAAATGGTGACAAAAATCAAATCCAATTTTTTACTAGCCAACTATTAAATTAATTTGATAAAGAAACTTCAAAATTTGAAGAAAAAGGAAAGTAGTGTTGAGGAGTATACTGAATATTTTTACTGGTTAAGCATACAAACTAGTCATGTTGAAGAGGACATTGAACAAGTTTCTAGAAATTTAAATGGTCTATGTATATCTATTCAAGATGAGATAAGTTTGATGAATATACATGATGTAGAAGAGGCATATCAATATGCTTTGAAGGTGGAAGAAAAAATGAATAGAAAGCAACAAAATAGCTCCTGTAGTAGGGGAAAATTTTCATGTGAAAAGGAACAACCCAACAATGGTAGAGGTTACCAAAACAAGCAAGAGGAGGCAAAAATGTCTTATGCAAACTTTCAATGTGGAGAGTTGGGGCATAGGGAATATGAATGTCCATAAATACAATAGTGTAATGGTAAAGGAAAGGAGGCAAAATTACATGTAGCACAGGCTAGAAATGAAGTTGAGACTTCATTAAGGAATGGAGAGGATCCCAAAGAAGGGGAGTCATTCATGTTTCGAAGAATTTTGTTAAATCCAGATAAGGAAAAAGTGGAACCCATACAAAGGATAAATTTGTTTCAAACAAGGTGCAAGGTAGATGGAAAGTGTTGCAAGGCCATTGTGGACAATAGTAGCACCAGTAACATAGTATTTGAAGAGATGGTGGATAAATTGAAGTTGAGGAGAACCAAACATCCCAACCCTTATCGAGTTTCATAGTTGCGAAAGGAGCATTACTTGTTGGTGAATGAGCAATGTTTGGTAAGTTTTCAAATTGGTAACTATAAAGATGAAATATTGTGTGATGTGATGCCAATGGATGCATGCCATGTTCTTTTCGTAAGACCGTTTCAATTTGATTGAGAAGTTTTTATGGTGGTAGATTCAATACATATGCAATAAAGAAGAATGACAAAATATGTTTTAAATCCATTAAATAATAAAGGCGAGGAAGTCAAGAGTAGCTCCAATGTTTGTTTTGTTCTTAGGAAAAACTATTTGAAGGATTTAGGAGAAGAGGAAACATGTTTTGTAAACGTGCCAAAGGTTGTAGCAATTAGGATAGTGAAGGAAGAGGGTAAGAAAGAAGAAAAGAGAGAGTTTGCAGCTAAAACATGTCTTTTTGAAGGCATGAAAGAGAGTAAACCGGAAGTTGCAACTAATAGTGAAGGAAGAAAAAAATTTACAAATGAGAAAGATAAGGTAAACTTTGGTTTTCTTGAATTCTAAACTTATGAGGTATATGATTTACATCAATTTAGTTTGAAGCAAAAAGATGAACCAAGCTTGAAAGATCTGAAAGTCATCTTGCAACCAAGTGTTGAGTTTGAAAAGGAAATAATAAGTGTTGATGAAGAGGTGAGGGACATGTTTGATTCCCACGATATTGGTAGGGATACATGTAATGTATGTATAGTGGTGAGTGAAGAATTAGGAGAAGAATTTTAGTGGAGGTGGATGGAGTATGGTGGGTTGAGTCCCATGAGATGAATAATGGTAGGAAGATACAATTGAAAATGGAGTTCAATTTATGTTGAAAGAAGTTGCAACAAAGGAAATACTATTGAAAGGAAGATTTGGTGTAGGAAGATGGTAAATGGTTTAGCAAAGTGTGGAAAAGGTAAAGAGAAAATTTATGGGGAACCAATCTTAGCATGGGAGTATGTTGCAAGTTGCTCGCAACTTGGGAGAGTAGTTCACTACTCAACTCCGTTTTGTGAGCCCAAGCTCATAAATTTTTTACCTAGTGTTTTTTATGCCGGAGCATCCCAAGAGTCCATCAATCCACAAAATTTAATTACTTCAAGTGTGGTTTTCATTTTGTGTTGCATTTTGGTTTAAGTTTTTTTTGTTGGTGATGGAAATACAAATAGAATGTTTAAAATATATGAAATTCATATTTCTAGACATTGATAAAATAGAGGTATTTTATTTACATTGCCAGGCATGATAAGACAAAGGTATTTTATTTACATTGTCAGGCATGATATTTAACAAAGGTATTTTATTTACATTGCTAGGAATGATGAAATATTTAATTTTGATAGGCATGATAAAATATTAAATTCACATCTCCAGGCATGATAAAAGATTTAATTTTGACTTAAGCAACAGAGAATTGGAAAAGGCATGGAAAGCACAAGAAATGAAAGGTTGAAGAGGAGAATGTAGAGATAAGAAAATAAATCAAATAAAAAAGATACAATTAGGGTTAGAGTTTTAAATTAGTGTAAGGTTTACAATTAGAGTTAAAGATACAATTAGGGTTCTATAATAAAACTTAATGTTTAGATTAGCATTAGTGTTCAATGTTATGGTTAGGATTCAATTAGGGTTCAAGGTTAGGGTTAGAGGTAGGTATGGTTAGGGTTCAATTAGAGTAATAGTTAGGGTTACAATTAGGATTTTATTAGGGACAACATTAAATTAGGGTTAGGGTTCACTTAATATTAACGTTTAATTAGGGTACGATTCAAATAGGGCTAGGGTTAAATTAGGTTTACAATTTACTTAGGGTTAGAGTTAAATTAGGGTTAGGTTTAGGGTACAATTATGGTTATGGCTATAATTGTATGATAAACCTATAGGCTATGGTTAGGGTTAGTTTTAGGGTTGGGGTAGGGTTAGGGTTACAATTCAATTAAGACTTAGGTTAGGGTTCAATTAGGGTAAGGGTTAGTATTAGTGATACCATTAGGGTTCAAAAAGGCATTAGATTCAATAAGGGTTTAGGCTTAGGGTTACAATTCAATTAGGGTTACAATTAGGGTTCTACAATAAAGCTTAGTGTTTGGGTTAGGGTTAGTGTTAAGTGTTAGGGTTAGGATTCAATTATGGTTTATGATTAGGGTAAGTCATGGTTATGGTTTAGTTAAAATGAGGGTTAGAGTTAGGGATAGGATTACATCAAGGCTAGGGTTAAATTAGGGTTACGGTTCATTTAAGGTTAGGGTTTAATTAGGTTAGAGTTTAACTAGCGTTATGATTAAATTGGGCTTATAATTTGATTATGGTTAGGTATATGGTTTGATTAGGGTGAGGGTTTAATTAGTTAGGGTTCAAAATCAATTATAATTATGGTTAAAATTATACAATAAAGTTTTAAGTTAGGGTTAGGGTTAGGATTAGTGTTAGTATTGGAGTTAAATAAGGGTTCAATTAAGGTTAGTATTAGCATTGCGGTTAAATAAGGGTTCATTTAAGGTTATGGTTCAATTATGGTTCAGCTTACAGTTCAATTAGGGTTAGTGCTTTCTTAGACTTAAGGTTAGGGTTCTAATTCATTTTGGGTTACTGTTATATTAGGATTAAAATTCATTTAGGGTTAGAATTCATTTAGGATTAGGATTCATTTAGGGTTACGTATAGGGTTCAATAATGGTTACTATTAGGGTTAGTATTATATATCAATAAGGGTTATAATTAGGTTAGGGTTCAATTGTGGTTAATTTTAGGTTTCTATGGATAAAGCTTGGGGTTAGGATAAGGGTTATGTTTATTAATGTCTTATTATTATTAGGGTTCTAAGATAAATCTTTGGGTTACAATTATGATTAGGGTTAGAGTTAGGATGAATGTTATATTTTAGGTTAGAATTAACATTTACATTAAGGTTAGCTCAGAGGTTACAATTGTGATTATAATTCTATATCTAACCCTAACCTTAACTCTAATTCTAAGACTAATAGTAATTCTAATTGTAACCCTAACCCAAACCCTAATTCTAACTATAAACCTAAACCTATATCTACATCTAACATTGATTTTAATTCTAACCCTAATTCTATCTCTAACCCAAACCCCAACCCTAATCTTAACCCTAAACATATCTCTAATTGTAACCGTTATCCTAATCTTAACCCTACCCCTAAACCTAATTTGATCCCTAATTCTCACTATAATCCAAACCCTACCCTAACCCTAATCTTATGCATAAGCCTAAGCCTAACCTTAAAACTCTAATGAAAATCTTAACCTAAAACCTAACCCTAACCCTAATTCCATCTCTAATCATAACCTAACCCTAACCCTAATAATTTAATGTCTTCCATGTCGCACTGTGAATTCTACTAGCTCATATATATAATATTTAATAATATATATATAAACGGTGAGAAATATCCTTCTCGAGGTGTCTATTGCACTTTTATGTGATTTAAATTAGTGTTACGATTAGGTAAGGGTTCCCTTATGATTAGGGTTTAATTAGGGTTAGGATTCCAATTAAGTTCTAACTGTAATTCTAATTCAATTAGATTAAAATTAATATTTTATAACATTTATTAAATATTATATTGAAATATAATTTAATAATATATTATGATAATTAACATTATTATTATATTAATCTCTTACATGTTGCAGCTGCGGCTACTACTAGCATACATATATTAAATATTAATATATATAAAATAAGTCGAGAGTTATCCTTCTGGAAGCGCCTATTTTCATCATTTTTTCTCAGTGCAATAGACACCTCAATAATAATAACTCTCGATGTATTTTATATATATTAATATTTAATATATGTATGAGCATAGTTTATTTACATTGCCAAGCATGATGAAATATTTAATTTTGATAGGCATGATAAAATATGTAATTCACATCTCCAGGCATGATAAAATATTTAATTTTGATTTAAGCAACAAAGAATTGGAAAAGGCATGGAAAGCACAAGAAATGAAAGGTCGAAGAGGAGAATGTAGAGATAAGAAAAAAATCAATAAAAAAGAGGCATAGGGGCAGCTGGAAGGACATAGTTTTGGAAGAAATCAACGTTGGAGTAAGGCATAAGCTGGTATTTGAAAGGGAAAATATGAGCAGGTGAAAAAAATTGAACTAAGCTAAGGAAAAATACCACGCTAAGGAGAGGAAAATACAGATAAGGGTTGCAATAGGGAGTTTGGGATGGTGCGTGGAGAAATAAGGAAGAAGATTGAAATTAAATTAAAAAAATACACATCAACAAGCAAGTTGTGGGCGTGAAAGAGTAAGGAGAAAAAAAAAAAGAAAATGAAATTTGGTAGTGAATGAATTTGGCTGGAACGAATGCACAGGAATTTCCATTATCAATTTGTACAGGCATAAGTAGTTGGAAGAATAAAATGTTGTAAATTATCTTATCAATAATTTAAAGGTAAATTGATTGAAATTTATTCGAGCTACGAATTTGAATTGTCTGAAAGGAACTTCATAATTTGATCTGCATAATGGTTTGTCCCACTTTCCCCTAGTATCATGATAGCCATACTTACGTCACTGCTCAAACTCTCTCACTTAACTTATGCCATAACCAAACACACACAGTCATCTAATGTGCTACATATTTCACCCTTTTTAGTGGTACACTCTATTGTAGGGGTTATGATGGTACATTATTGTGATTCCTTAACTTGGATGAACCTACTTCAACACTTGTGGAAGTATGTGATATTATTTATACAACTCACACTAATAATACCACTCTTTTGAATAAATTACTCACAATTGGTTACTATCGACCAATATCTCAATACATGCCTCTTTTCAAAATCATAAGGACATGATTCATGTACCTTCATAGTCTTTGTATCTAATACCTATTCCTTGGACCTTCTCTAGATAATTAATTTACCTTATTAACAAGATACACCCTCCTCTTACAACCATAAGCATATTATAATTTCCAAATAATACTTCACTAAGTGGAAAAAATCCATTCTATCACTTATATGATTGACAAACAAATTTAAAAATTCATCTTTAATCATATCATTTATTGGTTTTGTAATCCGAGTTCTATCATTACCGATAATGGTCACTCCTTTAAGAAACATGAAGTACAAGCTCTCTATAATAAATTCCATATACAACAAAAATGATCCACATGAAAATGGTCGAGGCATCAAATAAAACACAAAGATTCTCCAAAAAATTATCAATTACACTAGTCGTGATTGGCACTTACAACTCCACCTTGCTCTTTGAGAATATAATACTAGTGTCTATACACCCACATGAGCTACTTATTGTTCATTAATATTTGGTGTTGGTCGACCATCATTTTGGTCGAGGTTGAACTTCCCTCCTTACACATATCATTGCAATATCTTATTGATGAATATGAATATTGGACTTCACACCTATATAGATTAGAACTCCTAGATGAACATCAAATTGTAGCTCTTGGTCACCTAATAATCTACTAAGACTATTTATAACACAACTACTACAAACATCTTTGCAATATAGAGTTTGAAATCAATGACCTAGTCCTTAAGGAGAACTAGTGGAACACCAATTAGGTCAAAGAAAATAAATGTAAAATTGTTCTGAATTGACTAGGACCTTGAATAATTGTTTTACTTACTAAACATATAATATATAGAAGATTGTATATATTTTTAGTTATATTATTATTAATATATATGTAAAGAATATCACTTTCAAGTATATAAGAATAATACTAATTGCATCTCTATATATTATATAAATGATATATAGATAGATATATTTATTTAATATTTATTTTATTTTATTTGTATTATTTTGTGTGTGTATATATATATATAATTAATTTAATATATATAGTAATATAAATTATATTTATATTATATATATGAGTATACATTTAAGTAATATTATTCATATAAGAATATTATTATTTATCTATCTATATATTATATAAGGAATCATTATATTTATAAAATTTGTTGTAATTATGAAATATAGATTCAAAATACATGTAAATATAATGTTTTATTTTGATATAATATTTTTTTATTTTTTTGAAAATGGGTAATATTTATTTATTATTATTTTTATATAATAAATATATAAAAAATAATATTAATCTAATATTATATACATTATATAAGTAAAAATATTTATAAAATGATGTTTATATATAAATAGCACTAACATACATATCTTGATTTGAAATACCTATTTGTAAAAAGAATTATGATATACAAATAAAATAAACACCTTAGCATATCTCATAGTCTTTTACATAAAAAATAAAAAAATAAATATACTAATTTAATACATTAAAAAACACCACCTAATTATAAAACTCAAATGGGTGTGGAAATGGGGAAATGTGTCACAATCCATTAATATTGAAAGGGGAATTTTCATGATTATCTTTCATAATGAATGTGGTGGATCATTTTTCCATAACTCTAATCATTACCTTGTAGAGCATTTTTCACATGCCATAGGCTCACTACATGGGAGTATTCATTTCTTGCTTGCATCTATGTTATCAATGTTTTTTTTTTTTTTTTTTATGTGGTAGGGGTGTCCTCACTCAGTGCATCAGTCCAACAACCCATACCTGGGGCGAGACTAGCTCCTTGTGGGTGGACGCCATAGCCCGCATACAGGCCCTCCAATCAACCGCAAGAGCGAGAGGTTGAACTCGAGACCTATGGGGAGCAAACCCACGACTCAAGCCAACTCCGCTACCTGGGCAGGCTAATTTGTCACCAATGTTTTTTATTTTTTATTGTATCATTAGCTTTGTTTTAATTCAACTTGGAATGATTTTCATTTTATTATTTATGATTTTGATATTTTAAAATTTATAGTAGATATTTTTTAGAGTAGAGGTTAATTTGATGGTTGTAAGTTATATTCAGACATTGTTGTTATAAATTATATTTAATATTTTCGAAATGTTGTATTATATAAAAGAAAAAAATAGATAAATTATAAATCTTTTAGCCGATAGGCTTCTTCTTGTGGACTCACCAGTCCACAAGAGCTTGACATACCTGTCTCACACCTGCAAAACCATTTACTCGTACCTGTAAACCATGTCAGGCCAATGACAAACCATTCTTTGATACTCTGTTTCTGAGTTTTTTTAGGGTCACCGCCGTTGGGGAGATTGAGAATGATTCACTCAATTAATGATTTACCTAATTACTGATATTTACAGATTCGATTTGCCTGCTCAGAATATTTTCTCATCAATGTTTTCATGTTTACAGATTTGGTTTGCCCCTTTCGAATAATTTCTCATCAATGCATGCCTTGCTGTGAATTGATTACGAGATATGATTCTGCAAATATTTTAAAGAAAGCTCATGACACTGCGCTATGCTTAGAGGCTATGAAGAAATCTATACCTCTTCCAGCTGTCGATTCTTGAAGCAATATTCTCTACTGGGACCTATCATTACACTACATGGACGTCGGTGGAGAAGTGAGAGCTACAACTTACCTTGGCCTCTGCTGCTTTAGCTTTTGTGCGCTACAAGGACACAAAGTGTGCTTTCCTTCTGTGAGGTAACGGTGTGGTTCTGCTTTTAGTGATAGGTATAATGGTCAGTAGGAGCCAAGGCCAGGCCAAGCAACTGACATGAACATAGATGGTAGGGAGCCTGGCTGTCGATGTTAGTGGTATAGGTGTTGGAGAGAAGTAGAGGTTTCTAGCTTATCATCATGCCCTCATTAAATGCAAAAACACTGCAAATACGCCACCGTCCAAACACTATTGTGCAAATTAATTTCTCAGTCTAACCTCCGCTTATAAATAGACTGTGTTGTTGTGTTACAGAGATATAGTGCTTTGGAGTTACAGAGATACAGCGAATCAATCTGTAAGTTTTTTCTTTCCTCTGTTGGGTTTTCTGTAGCTTCTTCTACAATTTCATTATTAAAATAAATGTCAAATACCCTCTGGTTTTTCAACTCCCAATTGAAGATTTATTTAGTACTTGTTTTGATCCATTGAGCTAACTTTCATGTGTGTTTCTTTCTCAAGCAAAATAGTGGACCATACTCCAAGTTGTGATCACAGTAATGGTTAGAATTTTACCCACGTGAATAGTACTCGCGCTACAGTAATTTGCTATAGTGGTTCGCTACAGTGCAAGGTCATTATTACTGGACTGAGGTGTGATGTTTATGCAGCTTCCTGGGCAGAATTGAAGCAAGGTTCATCTTATATTACCTGGGAGAACTCATTTCTAATTCTAAAACTTTTGTATCTGCTTTGATATTGATGTAGCATCAGTTTATGGTTGCAAGTCTAAGTTCAAAGTTACATTTATTTGGTGATGTGCACTCAGAAAGAGCAATACCTATTGTTGTAGCATTATATTGTTGCATATTTTATGATTCTGAGTATAGGAAAGAAGTGTCTAAGTTGTTGTAGTTTCGCAGAGTCACTTAATTTATTGGTAATCTGCTCATATACTGAAATAATCTACTCAGAATGACATCATATTGAAAAGTATAGCCTGGCGTTGCTTCATATTGGATACCTATAAGTGGTTGAAAAGTACCTTTGAATGTACAATCTGATGTTAGTATAGTAACTCAGAAAATTGAAGTTAAGGCTTTATATTTCTGTTAGTCATTGTTTCAACTTTCAACATTTTTCAGTAATCCTTATATTGTTGTTAATGCTCAGAAATATTAAAGGAATAATGTATTGGCCTCACCAAAAGTAATGCATATTTCTTAGATTTACATAATGTATTGGCCTTACCAAAAGTAATGCATATTTATTTACAATGCACCTTGAGATGCCTTTAGGGTCATTTATCTACAGATTTTTTCTTTGTAAAAAGTAGAGGACATCTATAACATCTTGTTGTAACCCCAGCAAGCATGTGTCTTATACTTACTATTGTTTTTTAGATAATTATTCTCAGCTATTCCAATTTTTCATCACTTTCTGTACTCACCTAGTGCTGCCTGTTACTTAGGTTCCTTGTTTATTTTATTTCTTAAGTACCAGTTGCAACCACAACATCTGACAAAAGCCCTCTATCCTTCATGCTTTGGTGGATGTCCATACCCTGTTCCAAAGCTCCCATTTTGGCACAGGCAAGGAGGATGTTGGCAAAGGTTGTGGAGTCTGGCTTTACATCTGCCAATTGCATTTGCTTGAAAGTTTCTAAAGTCTTCTCAAAAAGTTCAATTTGTGTGTATCCTGCAATCATTGTAGTCCATAAGACCACATTTCTTTGATGCATTTTTTCAAACAGTTCACGTGCTCTGTCTATGTTCCCACATTTTCCATACATGTCTACAAGGGCAGTTGCCACTACAATACCTGACAAAATTTCTCTATCCTTTATGCTTATAGATTTCTATACCCTGTTGGAAAACTCCCATTTTGGCACAGGCTGGGAGGATGATGTCAAACGTTGTAGAATTTGGCTTTAGACCTACCAATTGGATTTGCATGAAAGTTTTGAAAGCCCTTTCAACAAATCCATTTTGTGAATTTTGTTGATGAGTTTTTCTATGCTTCCACATTTTGGATTTTGTCAAACACTTCATGAACTTTTTCTATGCTTCCACATTTTGCATACCCAATAACTAATTCTTGGAGAATGCTAATTGGGATTCTGTGATTACAGTTTTCTAGGGGATAAATAATCATTCTCTGATCCATAGAAGGGATTGTGTAACATGAGTGAATTTAGATGTTACCCTAAATAATATCCAGGATGGGGAAGTATTGCTGCTATCTGTTTATGTGTTGCTTATTATATTTATTTGAAGATTTGGTCTTTAAGGAGTTGGGAAAAAATACAGATTCCTAAATAAAAAACAAAACTGAAATCAAGCAAAAGAGAACATAAGTTAAAACTATCTTATCTAAAAAAAGGGCAATGCTACAAGCTATATAAAAATATTTCTAACAAAAATGACAACTTGTAGGTTTCCTTCAATATAAGGTTACAAATTTCTCACTCAAAGTTCAAGTGTACATGGCACATATACCAATAATCTTTGGTTATGGTTTCCTACTAGCCCTGTGATTTGATTTTTTTCTTAGTTTGAATGCTTTATTATACTTTTTACCTCCATTGTAGATACTTTAAGCTTGTATTTTTTTTCACACTTAGATTTTCTTGTAGAGACATCCTCTTGCACAAAGACATCTCTTCACAAGTTTCTTAAATTAGGTAACATTATCATTGTTTGATTTCAGCTCTCATTTTATTTTTTATTTTGCATATGTGATTTGGGAATGCAACTCTCATATTTTCAAAAGTTATTTTCTTTCATGAGTTTGTGAGAATTTATATTTTTTGAGAGCTTATTATGTTTTTCACTTTCTTGAAAAGGCAATGGAAAATGATTTGTCCATTTTATTTTTGTGTCTTCTAAATCATCTTTTGACATTGTTAGACATCTCACCTCATCTCAAAACTCTCCTCTTTATACTAGTATTTCTATAAACATGCTTTTGCAGTTTTAGTAGATGGAAATTTGGAATAACGGTTTGGCTTCAATTCCACTTTTACTGGTGAAATCAGATCTTGCTTCAGGGCTTCGTTTCAGTTTCTATTAAATGTGAAGGGAAGACCATATGCAAACTGTATCTTAAGCATTTTAAGAAATCCCACTAGTTTAATTATTGGCAAGCATTTCAGGAATTTGTAACTGTACTTTCATTTATTAAATTTGTAAAAAAAAACTAAAAAATCTTATTGGGTGTTCTTTGATTTCTAATGATTTGTCTTCCCTCATCTATATATTGTTCAAAGAATTGGCTTCCATGTATGTGCTTTGAATGAGGTCGCCAACAATATATTTAGGTATTAATAATAAGTATTACAAACTAAAACCTACGATACAATTTTAATATTCAGTTATAAAGCTGGTAGTTATATGCTTCTGATTCCTGCATTGAATATCTAAAATTATGGTTTTGGATTAATTAGCATTCATCTTGGTATTGTTGACATTTTGGGTTTATATTTTATATCATTGTTCTATATTTTTGATGTAAAAAAGAACTACATGTCATGTTGTAGCTTTTGTCCAGAACTTTCAACATGCTCTTCTTTTTTCTTAAGCAAAAAGGTGAGTGCCATGTAGGCATAATATTCATGGCAATATTCTTGTAAGTAAAATAACTTATACTAAAAAATCAAAACTGAAATTACAATTCAAATAACTCATACCAAATAATATTATTTTTTATTGGACTTTCAGGTATTTCATGCAAGTTGTAGTTGTATTTGACTCGCATACAAAATTAGTAGGTATGCATTGTTCTAAAACTTCCTGAAAGTCTTGAAAACCAAAGATTGAATTCCCTTGCTTTTGTTCCAAGGAGATATGCACGTTTTAAGCATTTCTTTGCAAAACTGATATGACTGATCTCATGAAAAATTATATATTTAAATTATAAGAAAATTTTCAAAGATCTTTTTTGGATTAGATAGATATATAATCTTTGTTTTAAAATTATAGTTAATTATAATAGTTTTTTTCTGGATTAGATAGATATATAATCTTTGTTTTAAAATTATAGTTAATTATAATAGTATGGAGTCTATGTTTAAAATTTAGGTAAGTTGTCCTTAATGATGGACATGTTTGTCTTTATATAGTGGATCATAACATTATAAAGGAACATACATCTAAAATTATAAATTGATTTTTGACTAAATCACCATTAATAAGGAAATAATCTTTAATCTTTATATTTTGGAAATAACATTAAGAGTGAGCATATATTTAACTCATAAATCTTCCTTTAATGAATATGAAAATAAAATTTAGTTTTTGAAATTTGAAACTAACGTGAAATAATCTTTAATCTTTATATTTTGGAAATAACATTAAGAGTGAGCATATATTTAACTCATAAATCTTCCTTTAATGAATATGAACATAAAATTTAGTTTTTGAAATTTGAAACTAACATTACCTATATCTAGGAGAAAGCTATTTGAAGTTCATGGAAGTATGTTACATCTAGGAGACAACTTTATGATGCAAAATTCCCTTAGTCTCTAATTCTGTCAAATATTCCAATAAATCTTCATAAAGAAATTCTTAGATTCTTATACATTTTTTCCATATCTTATAGGTGTTAATATGGAATTAATTAAATGTAAGATAGGCTTTATTATATGTTTCTTTGGAATGTTTTTTTTTACGTATTGCTATTAGTTAACACTAGGTACAATCTCATTTTTTTTAATTTAGGAATGGAAAACCTTGGACAACCTGATGACATCATTGACATATCCAGTAGTGACGGCTCATCCTACACTCCACTTGGCTCACCTCCCTCTACGAATTCAGGTGGACCTCCTCCAAGGGCCATTCAAAGATTTGCATGTGAAATCGCCATCGATTGTTTTGATATTGTCCAGAAAATGCAACAACTTGTTCCATATATACATAATGTGCAAGCCGATGAGATATATTCAATGGAAACAACACTTGAAGACTTCCATAGAACTTGTGACACATTGGCTTCGTTCTGCACTTTTTTGCGCAAAATGTGCACTGATGCTCACTACAAACAGGGCGGTGCTCCATACATCCAGCTTGCATTTCAGAACTATTTGAACAATTTTGGAAATAATTTTGTTTCACATGTCATATGTCATCAAGTTTTATTCTGTGTATACGAGTACTACCAACTATGTATATTTTATACTTTTTTGGTGGAAGTTCCTATGATAAATGCTCTTTTCCTTGTACAAACATGACTGTTTGCCTTGCACTAGAGTTGCATTGCAAAAATCCTTCGCTACTATGTATTTTGTATCTAATCCACATCTATTTCCTTGTACAAACACAATCGTTTGCCTTGCACTAGAGCTGCATTGCAAAAGTCCTTCGCTACTATGTATTTTGTATCTAATCCATATCTATGTAAATTGTGTGTGATTTTCTAATAGAATTATGCCCTTTATTAACTATCATTACATTTGATTTGCACTTGTAACTTTTTTAGTTGGAAATTATTGTTACTTTCCTTCCATTCTTCATTTTTACACTTAATGTCGTCGAGTGCCAACAATGTTTCATTTCTACAACTAGTTCGCCAAAAAAATCTTAGTCCTCTATTTACACATTCTCATTATTTCTAATACAAGTTGGAACAAAACAAACAACTACTTTCTTTTATTGTAGGTATGCATGTGTTTTTTTTTCCTCTCTTAATACATAAGCACAAATAAAACATGTTGGAGTTCTCTATTAAAATGTATACATCTAATTTGTCAATCAATATTTGACACCCTTACATGTATAAGTTTCCAATGGCTTATCGAATGTGCTAACCCTTATTTCCATTGCAATCAAATTTAGATAGACCCATTATTCATTTCAAATTTTGGACTTATTAACTAACAAAATGTCAATTACTTAGCATTGAAACTCATCTTTCCTTTGAAAAAAATATTTTGACTGTCTACCATGCATCAAAACAATAATTAACTAGACCATCTATTTGTTTTTCCAATGATGTGTGCTCACTAACTTTTTTGTGCTTCCTTTCATCCACAGGATCAAATTTGTTTCAGCCAAATAAATCTGTGTACAAACTACAATACAGTCATTACCTACAGGTTTGTTTACCTTCTCTCGATTATCCTCAATCATCTTCACTCTATAAATTGTATGCGACGCTTTTGCATGTATTTAAGCATTCTTTTTGGCAAGGATAATAAAACTAAGAAACCTTTATCGTGAACACATCTCCTTTTTTAATAGTTTATCCATTTTATATATAAGGAAAATTGCATGCTCTATTTTACTTCGCGCCTTTACAAAGGAATCCAACTTTCAATTTGTATATTTTTACTTACAAACCATACCATACTTATCAAATCATTGGGATTTATAGGGCTACTTCACCTCCCTTTAGCTATGTCTATCTCTTTGACACAAAATGCAATCACATTGATAAACACCGGCACCAAAGACATATATCCACATCTCCAAGTCTTCAATATTTCAACATTTGGCCATGGCGATGAATCAACCATTAGATACAAATTAGATTTGTCTAATGGAGTGCATCTTCAAACAACAATCTTGCCAAGAAAGTATAACCATTTTTTAACTTCAGAGCTAATTCAAAAGGATTCTATCATACAGCTCACAGAATACACATGCCCTACTATTTGTAACTCAAGGTGAGCCAACCACTCCAATGTTGCTCTCAAATTGAACATGTCCATCTCTATTTGTTACTATGCATTACTAAAAGTGCATTTTGCTTTATTTACTTATAGGTTTATTGTAATTTCTAAATTGGAGATTGCATGCACACAACATGATGTCATTGGGGATCCCACCTTCCTCTTCAAAGAACCAGAGCAATCTATACATGAAAGAGTAGGGATTTCATCTAATTCATGCACAAATGTTGGTGAGAGTGGCACACCCATGCAGCCAACCCCAAAAAAAATGATGTTTGGGATACATGCATCGCTACGCAAGAAAAGTGATACCTCAACTATCACTCCTATTAAAAGTTTGAATCCATTTCAGACAAGGTGGACAATAAAAGGTCGTGTAACTATGAAAAAAGAGATTCACCAGTTTGACACAAAGAAAGGGACCGGGCAACTTTTCAACTTTGATATTGTAGACAGTGAGAACACTGAAGTGTGTGTCACTTGCTTTAATGAAGTTGTAGACCTCCATTACAGAAATGTTCATGTATACACCTAAAAATGGTCACATCACAATAGTCTGGTAATTAATTAAATATTTTTAATATTTAATTAAATCTTTGAATTCAATGATCTGCGTATAAATAAAGCTAAATAATTTATTTATATTTTTCATTCTTTCATTTCGATTAAATAAATAAGTTTATTTAATCACTTTTCTTATCCATTTCTTAATTAATTAAATAAACATTATGATTTATTTATATTAATTATCATATAATTTTGGCTTGAATATTTTATTCAAATAAAGATTAAATATTCTTCTCTTCTAAAAATATTCCATTCACAATTAAATATTCCAAATATTTAATTAATTCTTCTAAATTCCTTTCACAATTAAATATTCCAAATATTTAATTAATTCTTCCAAAGTCTATTCGCAATTAAATATTCCAAATATTTAATTAAATCTTCTAATGTCCATTCACATCAAATATCTCAAAAATGTTTTAAATCCTAAAACTCACATAAAATTAAATAAATTTATTTATTTAATTTGGATTATCTACAACAACCATGAAATAACGTCAAAACAGAAAATAAAAAAAAATTCATTTTTGAGCAAAGTTGTTCCGTGGGTTGAAGACAAACCTCCATTGTTCTCTCCAACCTCCCAACATCTTCCATCTTCCTCTCAACCTCTCCATCTCTCACCATTCAAATTTACCAGACAATCTCACAGCCATTGATCTTTGCCAGCCAGGCTCTTGCCTATAAAAATCTATAAAAGGGACTATCGGGTCTTTGAAGAAAAAAGAGAAGCTTGCATACAGGAAAACTATAGTCAATCATCCTTCCAGCATCCATAGCCTCTAGAATCATAGCATAGCATAGCTTAGCATATTAGCAATCCATATCATGGCCTATCATCCTCATATCATAGCTTCAATAGCATTCATAATCCACAGCCCTGTGCATAATCTACAGCCCTTGTGCATATCCATATATCAACATTTCACTCCACCAGCATATAGGATATAGAAGTACTCTCCCTTTGCATACTCGTTCTGCAGGTTGTCATTCTAAGAAGCTTTGCTTACACAATCTAAGAGCAGCAGCTTCAAGTAAATCACTGGAGATAGAGGACAATGGAACGATTATGAAGAAGCTCTGTTTGATTTCTTTGATTTCAATTCTATTTAGCTTTCTTTAGTTTAATGTTGCATTGGTGTGTTTTTTTAATTTTATTTTGATACTAACATTTCCCACACACATTTTTGGCACCCACCATGGGGCTCTTGCCCCAATTTTAACATCTTTTCACAAATTTTTCTGACAGGTTACGGCCAAAAGAGCATATTAACACATTAAACACGCTTCAGTGCAGTTCACACCCAGTTTAGTGCTCTTTAACTCTGTTACAATGCTCTTTGACTCTGTTACAGTGCCCTTTAAAGATCCTGCAGAGCCCATTAATTATCTTATAGTGCCCTTTACTGATCCTGCACCGCCCATTACTGATCTTGCAGCGCCCATTACTGATCCTGCAGTGCCCATTAATGATCCTGTAGCACCCATTACTGATTTTGTAGCACTCTTTACTATTTTCATAGAGCATTTCTATTTTAGCACTCTTGATATCTGTTTTAGCACATTTCTATATTTTAGCATAGAATTTGTAAGTCTACAAACTGTAATCTGTAACTTAAGTAGGATTTGACTGGATCCGACGCGACCGCGGCCAGTAAGAGCTTTAAAAAAATGAACCAATCCTAGGATAGTCACTTAATTCAAAAATGAATCAATCCTAGGATAGACATGGATTTTAGAATGAATCAATCTAGGATAGTCACCACACAATGATCTTGCAATTAAAATTGAACAATTTGTTTTGTGAAGCAATATCTTCACTTAGATTAGATCATTGTGATTTGGGTTTTAAAAAGAACATTTGTTTGCTTTGTCTATGGCAATAGGTCTATGCTCTCCCCTTAACTGGGTAATCAAAATACTAGACTTTCCTTTTCAATTTCATGCAAATTTACTATTTTAATTACATCATTTAGAGAGCCTGCTCTTGTGGGAAAAAGTACTCACCCAAGAGGAACGACTCAAGTGGATTCAAGCCAAAGCTAGGCTATTCCGCCCCACTATAAAATTTAAAACAAATCTGGGGAAACCCTCTTTTAATGGTAGTGTGCAAGATAACCATCCCCAAAGCCTTTGTTCTAAAGGTTGGGAGGTCTCTCGAGGGAGTCTATCATTTTCCGCACCAAACGGAAACTCTTACTACAAACTTAGTGTAGTATCCAGTCGAAGTCAGTTTCTGAACATCATAATAATCACAGTGCAGGGGAGGGAAGAATCTACCCCCAAGATGCTCACCATATAACTGCCAAGAACCATTTGCTTAGGGGATTCGGTATCCACTTCCGTCACTCTGAGTACGCGCCTAGAAAAGACAAAAACACGGGAGCCCCTTCGGGGGTGACACGGCTGTGTGAGTCGACGCAATTTTAAGATGTGGGTTGTTGATTATTATGGTGACCTACCTGAGTACTAAGAGTGAGTTTGCTTGAACTATCTGTCATGTGTAAAACATGTGAAAACAATTTTTGAAAAACATTTTGATCATACACTTGATGTTTAGTATAGGACTTAAAAAAACAACTATTCTACAACTTGCTTGATGTGTCTTCAAAACATTAATTCAGTAAAGATCATCCAAAACTCACAATTACATTGATTACTCTCATGTTAAGAGATTGGAAATCCACAACCTTTGTAAAGAAATCCATTCTCAAACAAATCAAAAACCCAAAGAAACAACTTAGCTACAAGAAACTATTGAAGAAAAGACGATTCTTGTACCAAAGTCGAAAGGTTTTACTTAAACATAGAACCTTTATCCATCGATATCATGATTGTGTTAGAGGTTTCACTAATGATTATGCTGTAGAACCATTATACTCATGAGCTTTCTTTCAAAGAAGAGCCCTTTCTCAAAGGCACAACCACAGTCAGCGTATTCGTTCTTCTTATATTCCCCAACTTGCAATTGAATATTCTACTTGTCCGAATCAATTTCTGCAATAGAGAAACTCAATCACATTAGGCATCTCTCACAAATCTATCTTTTTACGAAGCTACGATCAAACTTCATAAAGTGAAAAATCATTTTTTCTTGATCTTTTGCTTAAATTCCCACCAACAGGATTTTCATCCTTTCAAGCAGGGAAAACAAGAGCTAAAGACTAGAAATCTTTTAAGTCATAGAATCTTCATTCTATCCTGACTTTCATAACCATCAAAAATTGCACTATTTCATTCTTTTGATCAAAAGTTAGTAGAATTTGGGGCAAAGCTTATGCCTGTTGTTACGAGATCTTGAAAGCACATAGAAAAAGATGAAAGAGAAAGTACGACAAGCAAAACGGGTGATAATAGTGAGAAAGAAGAGAATCCATTTCATACTGAAGAGTTAACAGAAGAAAAGCTTCAAGAAGTAGAGCAGGATCCCCAATTCCATACTCTTATGGAAAGGATTTTAGAACGAAACAAAGAAAGATATTTTCTTTCATTAGCTAATCAAGGAGCTAAGTTACCTTCCGATTTTGATATAGAAGGGATTAAAGAGAATCCTGAAACTCCTCCTAATGATTTTAGTGCCCTTACTCAACAGATAAAAGAATTACAAGGGCAAATAAAGGAAATGTAAGGGGGTGCAACAAAGAAGTATGTTTTGGATGACATATCTCCTTATCCATTTGATAGGAGTCTTCAAATGATCCCTTTTCCAAAACATTGTGAAATCCCTAAATTTGATAGGTACAATGGGAAAACTAATCCCATTGAACATGTGAGGGATTTCTGAAATATGAGTCTACAATTCACTTATGAAGATACCTACTTAATGTGATTGTTTCCACGAAGTTTGGGTGGACAATCCATGGAGTGGATTTCCAAGATCACTCCCCCCATCAAAACCTTTGAGGAGTTAACAAATCAGTTTATATCACAATACACCTACAACATCCAACACCAGATAACCATTCTTGATCTTTGTAAAGTGAAACAAAAAGTAGGGGAATCTTTCACTACGTTTTTGCAAAGATGGAGAAGATTGTTTGTCCGATATTCCCGTCCTATTCCTGAAAAAGAAAAGATGGATATCTTCATCAATAGCCTAGATCAAGAATTAAGCTACAGGCTTAATCTTCATTGTCCTCATAACTTTGAAAAATTGATTGCAAACGCAATTACCATCGAAGGGGCCTTAGTCAAAAGAGGAGTGATAAAACTTGATAATCCAAGTTCATCCAACCATAACAACAATGATAAAACAAGGTTTTGGAACAGAAATAAAAATGTCGTCAATGATGGTATAGTGGATGCAAACAATCTACGAACAAGACCATCTATCTTCAAAACCAACAAGGAAATACCAACCAACAAGGAAACAACAATCAACAAGGACAAAACTCCAATCAAGAAAGCATGACCAATCAAAACAACAAGGATAATTGTGGTAATTTCAATAACAATTTTGGCAATACCCAAACATCAAATCTACCAAGACCTCCATTCTTTTCAAATCGACGGAATTTTACCACTTTAGGTCAATCTCATGAGTCTACTCTCAAGGAGCTTCTCGATAGTAAGGTTATCACCTTACCACCACAAAGAGATTATGAGCCAGGAGTCAAACCACCATCATGGAATGACTTGTATTATTGCAATTATCATCAATGTAAAGGTCATAGAACAAATAACTGTCAAGCCTTGCAAAATCTAGTACAAGATTTAATTGATAATGGCACCATCACAATTGAAGGACATCATACCAACGACGATCATCAAGCATTCAAAGATCCTTGACCAAACTATCAAAAGGGGGAAACATCAGATACCAAAGAGCGAAAAGAATAAATAATGTTGAAGACAACATAATCCGCCACATCTATGTAGATGATCAACAGGTTAATATTATCAAAATCAAGGAAAAATAAGAATATCAATAGGTTAATGTGACTACGAGAGGACAAGCAAAAGTTGTCCTAAAAGCAAGTTCATCTAAGGCAGCTATTCCTCCTCCAAGTCATTATAATCTAGTTGATCAATTGAGAAAAACATCAGCTCAAATCTCCATCCTTGAACTTCTCAAAATATCTCTCGTACACAAGAATATTTTAGAAGAAGCTCTTGTAAACACAACCATAGACACTAATCTGGATGTAAACAAATTTCAAGCCATGGTGGGACATTTGTCTTCCCCAACTTGTCTTTCATTCTCCGAAAAAGATGACGCCTCCATGACACATCCGCATAATTCATCGCTTTATCTTTGTTGGTGTAATTAAATGTGTTGTATCTTGTCCTAGGTCATAATTACACCTTAGTTAAGTTTACTTAGGGACCACATAAGAGGTTGTTGGAGAATTTCCACTTTTGGTGGACTTGACATGTCATTACCTCATCACTTCCACCTTTTGTGGACACATCATGTGATTATCTCTCCACCTTAAGTGGAGTGATAGCTCTTCATAGTTGTCTCATGTTATAAGATTACGACACTTGTCATAATCTTATGCCCTTCTATGTTCTCACCTTGGCTATTTAACCAAGGGGTCTCTTATTTGTAATCAATCATAATCATTATCATATCATTGACATTGAATACAGTTTATTCTTGTCATATTCTATTCTCTTTTTGTGCTTTCCATTTGGTCCATAGATCTTGGCATCCATAGCCAATTCTAACATGGTATCAGAGCAGTTTGGGTGCCATTGAAGAGTCTTTTTCTGAAGAAAGATTCCAGATCTGAGGAGGTTCCATTCATGGCTCTTTGTTGCAGGTTCATATCTGAGCTTGTTGGTGCAAATCTGAACTCACCATTGCATCCAGAAGGTTTGAGATAGTCGATTTTTCCTTTTGTTTCATCCAAATCGGAGATACGAGACCAAATCTATGAGGGTTTGAAGCTGAAGAGTGGTTGCCAGATCTAGAAGGTAGCTGCAATTTTGGAGCATTTTGGGTCAAATCCAACCCTGCCATCGTGTCCAGAAGGGCCAAAAACCCTAAGATCGACTGTCAATTTGTCCATTTTGGAGCAAGTCATCCGGTGAGACAAAAAATTGTTCAAGGAGCCGTACGGCCCCAAGTCGTCATTATGACGCATGTTACGATTTTTCATAAAATATTTTTTTAAATCCGTCCGAAATTTTTTGAAAATTTTTTTTGGAAAATTTAATTCGGGCATATTGCAAATTTTATTTGTAAAAGTTTTTTGAAAAATCATATTGAAAAATCGTTGTTAAAAAAAAATAAAAAAATCAAAAGTTTTTATTTATTGGCAGAGTACAGGGTATAGTCCGTAGACTGTACCCTGCCCCCTCACCCATGGTACACGGGTGGCCACGTGGCCCCGCCTGCAACAACCATTCGCGGGCTCCATCCAATTCCACCGGCAGACTTACTAGCGGCCGACAATTCCCTTCCCAACAGCTTTCAATTGAAAAATCTGGCAATATTAATATTCCCACCGGATAGCACTTCAAATACCAGCGGTCAACTCTCAAATTCTAGCAACTGTTATTCCAATAAACGGGTGGTCAAAGATTCTGACAGGGTTTGAAGAATATTTTGGTAGTTGGAGAACATTCTGGCATGGCTGAGGAAAGTCGACGGTGACAGGCCTAAAGTCGTCAAATTTAAGCTGCGGAAAACAGAATATTCCATTGGCAAAGAATATGCTTTTTTTGACGGGCCCAAAGACATCAATTTTAATCGCAGGATCAAATGACATCATCCTGCGTCATTAGTGATGTCAACATCTTCTTGAAAATTTTCACCCCCTCACGGTTTGCAATCTGATTTTGATAGGCGAACTTTGAAGCTCAATATCTTGCTCATTCTGACTCCTTTTTTCAAGAAATTTTTTTTGATTTGGGCTAATTTTTCGTGCTCTATGCACTGGTGCAATCAGTTTTTGGTTTTGGTTCCTGGTTTTTCCATAATTTTCAGATTATCACAGGTGTTGTTGCTTCGTCCTCATTTTGGGAACTTCGGGAGCTCATATCTTGCTCCTACGGTAACATTTTTGTGTGCAATTTTTTTTGAAAGTGTATGATTTTTCATGTGTTTCTTAGTGGTATGATCAGATTGATCTCATTTTATACCAAAAATTGTACTTGATACTGTGGCCTATTTTGGCATTTGTAAGCACTAAGATCAAGTCTAGCTTGTTGTTCTTGGCATCTAGCAACTATAAACGCACTAAATATAAAGTACCAAATCAGATATTGCTTGGGGGTTTCTTGATTGAGTGATTTGGGGGGGGTCTCTTGGTGTATTGCTTTGATCTATTTGCTTTGCTCTTTCATTTTCATGGATCATTCTAAGGTTCCTTTGCTCACATCATATAATTATTCAACATGGCATCAAAATGCATGGAATATTCTAATGACAGAAGGTCACTCTCTATATGTTGAAAATAAGGTACCTAAACCTATAGATGATGAGAAAAAGTTAAAATGGATGATCAAACATGCCAAAGCTCTTGGGTGTCTTCGTAGACTAGTTTCTCAAGACTTGTTGTTTCAAATTGAATCATGTAAAAATTCTCATGAAGCTTGGGAAAAATTGAAAACATTGTATGGTACTACAGATGAAGTAAGAGGCTATCAAATTGATAAAGATTTGATGAATCTTGATCCTAAGAACTTTGACAACATCCAGGACTACATCACTAAGGTTAATGATCTAAAAGAGCAATGTAAAGCATGTGGAAATGATAAGAAGGACATCCAGTTGGTGTACAATACAATGAACAAACTTGGTCCTGATTATGCTTCTTTTGTTTCTAGCTTTCATACTCATAGATTGACTATGGGGTCTGCATATACTACACCTTCATTTGCATCATTTTCTGAGATGTTGATACATGAGCAACAAAAGCTTATCTCAATGGGTATCATCAAGACTTCTAAATCTCAAGCATTGTTGGTTAGTCAGGTGAAAGAATTGGAATCAGATAAGAAACATAAGAAAGCAAAGAATAATCAACAGTCAGATCAATTAAAACCACATTCAGATCAATCAAAGAAAAAATCTTCTTCAAAAGGAGAATCATCTAAGAAGGAGAGGCCTTTTTGTGCATATTGCAAGAAAGATGGACATGAAGAACATTATTGTTATAAGAAGGATATTGATGAGTTAAAAAATCTGCTCAAAAGGAATCACATTGATTTGCCTTCTAGAATGTCTGAATCTTCTTCTCCTTCTACTTCAAAACAGTCTAAAAAGGACAAAGGTCAAAAATCAGGATATAAAGGACAAGCTCTTTGTGCTCATTCAAATCCAGGATCAAGGAGATGGCTTCTAGATTCAAGAGCATCACATCATATGGCATCTTCACAGACTATCTTCTCTTCATTTCAGCCTTGTTCAATGTCTCCTATCTTGATGGGAAACAATACATATATGAGTGTAACAGGGAAGGTATCTATTAGCATTGGGGAGAACACTTTTCAGGATGTCTTGTGTGTTCCTCATTTGACGAACAATCTGCTTTCCATTTATCAGATTACACATGGTGGAGATGGGAGAACTGTGGAGTTCACTCCTGATTCGGTTATCATTCGGGACTTGGAGACTCGAGAGATCATTGCTACTGGGGTGGTTGATCATTCATCTCGGTTGTATTCCTTTGCACAGTTTGCTTCTGATGATGACTTTGTTCATTTGACTGTTGATCACATGAACCATGATTCAAAGGAGACATTTGGCTTTTTAAACTTGGGCATACTCACATCCGATCCAGTACTTGAGCCTTGCATTCTATCTCCTCCATCTATTGTTGTACCTAAGGATACTTGTGATTCAACAGTTTTGGCTCCTAGTGATTCAATGCAACAGGATATACATTGTCTTCCAGATATGGCTACTTTGGATGACTTCCTCATAGGTATTTCAAACTTGTTTGTGGAGTCTCATCTTGCAGATTTGGAGGACACCATTGATAGCATTCATCTTCTCTTTGATGAAGATGCACCTTCTTCAGTTGTTGTGAGGGAACACATTGACCCTCTTGTTCATTCTCTACATGATCATTCTTCTCATATTGGCGTGAGTGTGGATTCTTTTGGACAACATTTGGAGGAGGTTTCTTTGTCTTTAGGGGGGATATCTTTGTCTTTGGATTATGTTCTACATTCTTCTCTACTAGATGTTGGGTTTTCCTCTTCAGTAGTGTGGCCTAGAACGCCTGTTTGGAGTGGTTCAACTTTCTGCATCAACATGGAGACACTTGAGCATGCTTCAAAGACATCATCACATATCATCCATCTTCATGACTTCCTGCATACATCCTTGGTTTTGTTTCTTCCCAAGGGGAGGAACGTTGTTTGGCGAGATTGGATCATCTTCAGCATTCAATGTCGAGCTTCTACCATCATTGCAGAAGACTCAACATTGAGGGGGGGCTACCTTTTCTCTCTTCTACTTCTCTCTTATGGGGGGGTCTTTTTCCTCACATGGGGTTTTTACCTTCTCATTCTTCATTGAGAGTATTTCTATTTTGTATTTCATCTCTCTTTTGAGGGGGAGTTTTTCCCATGAGGTTTTCTCCCTTTCCTCATTTGTGAGAGATTTCCTTGTCATTGCATTGCATTTGTACATGGGTACCTAACATGGCCTAGTAGCCATGACCCATCTTGCATTGTTTTCTTTTGTGTACATTCTCCCTAAGTTGCACTTAAGGGGGGCTGTTGGTGTAATTAAATGTGTTGTATCTTGTCCTAGGTCATAATTACACCTTAGTTAAGTTTACTTAGGGACCACATAGGAGGTTGTTGGAGAATTTTCACTTTTGGTGGACTTGACATGTCATTACCTCATCACTTCCACCTTTTGTGGACACATCATGTGATTATCTCTCCACCTTAAGTGGAGTGATAGCTCTTCATAGTTGTCTCATGTCATAAGATTACGACACTTGTCATAATCTTATGCCCTTCTATGTTCTCACCTTGGCTATTTAACCAAGGGGTCTCTAATTTGTAATCAATCATAATCATTATCATATCATTGACATTGAATACAGTTTATTCTTGTCATATTCTATTCTCTATTTGTGCTTTCCATTTGGTCCATAGATCTTGGCATCCATAGCCAATTCTAACAATCTTGAAGTCATGATCCATAAACACCGAATCATACGTGTTTTGATAGATGGAGGAGCCGGTTTAAATATTTGTACCTTAAAGCTAATACATGCCTTAGGAATATCAAAAAATTCCATTGATCCACGAAGAAAAATAACTATCAAGGCATATGATGAAGAAAGAGCTTCTAAAGGACTAATAATGCTACCTATCAGAGTGGGACCTGTTGTGAAAAATACATTTTGTCAAGTTCTAGATTGTGATCTTTCCTATAACATACTTTTGGGTCGCCCATGGATTCATGATATGCAAGCGGTACCATCAACGTACCATCAATGCCTTAAGTTTTCATATGATGGACAGGAAATAACTATACAAGTTGATTATAATAGCACCCAAATTTGATCAAATCTTTGAGCAACTCAAGACGCCTTTGTGCCACACAATAGGGAGGCTCTTACTGCCTCTTCTTCCAATCTACAAGGCCAATTGCAAGAATTGACAAAGAATCTTGACACCAAGCTACATTTAAAAGACAAAGGAGTAGGTGAATATTCGCTATCCCTTTCTAGCTTACCTCCTTCTCCGAGGTCACATGGTCAGCCAACCCTATCAGATCAAAAGATCGCAACAGCCTCTACATCCCAAGCTTCTGTGCCGATCACGAAGTTCGATGAACAATTCATTAAAGCTAACACCACTGAGGAAGAAGCCGAAGATAGGGACATCTTAAGCTAGCTATACAAAGATGAAGATGAATCTGTCTTGCACGTCAAGTTACCTACTGAACAATATGGTAAAGGGTATACTATCATGCAAAGAATGGGTTATGAAGGAAATGGTCCTATAGGAAAAAGAAAAGAAGGAATCATTGAGCCAATTCAACCTAGTTCAATACATCCAAAAGATAAAATAGGACTTGGATATGGTAAAGATACAGAAGAGTCAACTTCACCGCAAGCACAACAAACTCATGAAGGAGAATCAATTTCAGATAAACCCCATGAAGATGTCATTCTACAAAAATTTTATGGATCAGTTTTCCAATTCCAGAACAGTTCAGACATTGATTCCAATGAATACGAATGGGATGATGTCTCTGATGATACATTCTTAATAGAGAAAAGGGTGGATGTCATACACAAATTCACACCCACGTTCTTACAAGGGGAGGGCTCAAGGCCTCCGCTTGATTATGTTTTACAAAGCGATCATGACTCAATTGAGGACGATTCAAATTTTAACGAGATTGATAATCGACAGGAGAATACCATCATAAACCTTGTCCATCATAAAAATGACAACTATGTCATGACTTTGACCGCTCAAGACTTTACCCAACCTAATGAGCCCATACCTTTAGTCTATCCAGAACTTATTGATTGGGACAACGATGCACCTATCGATATCCTTACATTTCATGGTGATGAGGATATTGTAAATTTCCTTTGTTCAGCTAATCAAGAAAACAATTGTTCCATCAAAGAATCTCATACTTAAGATTTTGATAGGGAGGGTGTCAAGTATATTAGCTACAAAATAAATGAAATAAAAGATGGATCTATTGGTGAAAACTGAAAAACGGTAGTGGTAGATCACAACAAGAAAAAAATAAAGAGCGAATCCGATGGTGAAAACCTTTTTGAGGCACTGAAGGATGAGAAACTTGACACTCTTCCCAAACATTATCAAGAAAGATCTTCTGTTTTGATTGATCCCATGGAATCAATCAACATAAGTACAGCAGAGTAGCCAAAAATCTTGCAACTTGCAGCATCATTAACAGTGGAAGAAGTACTGAAATTCATAGAGTTCTTGAAGGAGAATCAAATCAATTTCGCTTGGTCATATGCCGATATGCCAGGGTTAGATCCTAATCTGATAATGCATCATTTATCTATAAACATAGGGGCAAAACTTGTAAAGAAAAAACTCAGAAAAATGCATCCACATGTTGCATTATTGGTTAAAGAAAAGTTAAAGAAGCTTTTAGATGTTGGATTCATTCGGTCTATTGACTATGCGGAATGGATCTCCACTATCATACTTGTTTCAAAGCCAGATGTAAGGATTAGACTTTGTACAGATTTCAGAGATTTGAATAAAGCATGTCCTAAGGATGACTTCCCTTTGTTAAACATAGATATGATTGTTGATTTAACTGCTAGCCATGTAATGTATTCATTAATGGATGGATTTTCAGGATATAACCAGATAAAGATTGCACCAGAGGATCAAGATAAAACAACGTTCACATGCCCTTGGGGTACCTATTGTTGGAATGTCATGCCATTTGGGCTTAAAAATGTAGGAGCGACTTATCAAAGAGCAATGACAACCATTTTCCATGACATGATGCGCACCTTCATGGAAGACTATGTGGATGACTTATTGGCCAAATCCAACACAAGAGGACATCTAGAAATCTTGTCAAAGATCTTTATCAAAATGGAAAAGTTCAATGTTCGACTCAATCCAAAGAAATGTGTCTTCGGCGTTAAATCTGGAAAACTCCTGGGATACATTGTTTCAGAAAAGGGCATAGAGGTTGATCCAGGAAAAGTACAAGCTATAATGGACATGCCGCCACCACAAAATATCAGTCAGCTCTGATCATTGCAAGGATGACTACAATCCATCAGGAGGTTTATAGCTCAACTGGAAGAAAAAAGCTTACCATTTACACATCTATTGCATAAAAATGTCCCATTCAAATGGGAGGAAAAGTGTGAAGCAGTATTTAATCAGATCAAGCAATATCTCATGAATACACCAATCCTAATTCCACTAGTTCCAGGAAATCCACTCATACTCTATATTTCAACAACAAAAGTATCTTTGGGGGCATTACTAGCACATGAGGATTCTACAGGCAAAGAAAGAGCCATATACTATATCAGCAAAACTTTAACAAGTCATGAATTAAACTACACTTTCATTGAAAAAGCTTGCCTAGCAGTAGTGTTTGCTTCTCAAAAGTTGTGCCACTATATGTTGGCTCATACAGTTAAGCTGATAACCAAAATCTATCCACTAAAATACCTCTTAAGCAAAGCTACCTTAACAGGAAGACTTGCAAAATGGGTAATGATCTTAAGTGAGTTTGACATTCACTATGTAGATCAAAGAGCTATAAAAGGACAAGTCATTGCAGATCAGTTGGTCGAAGCACCTTTATAAGAAGAAAACCCAATGCACATTGAATTTCCTAATGCAGATGTCTTCACAACAACAATTAAGAAATCATGGACATTGTACTTTGATGGATCTTACACACAACATGGCTCAGGGGCAGGGATTCTTTTTGTTACACCTGAAGGACATACCATCCCAAAATCATATTGATTGATGTTTCCCTATACAAATAACATAGCTAAATATGAAGCATTGTTCATAGGAATGAAGATAGCATTGGACTGGCGGATTACAGAGTTGCAAGTCTACAGTGATTCACAACTTGTCATTAATCAAATCAATGATGATTATCAAACTAAAGATGATAAGATGCTACCTTACAAGAACATGGTGGATGATTTTAAAAAGTATTTTGTGGCAATCAAGTTTTCACAAATCCCAAGGATTGATAATAAAGTTGTAGATGCAATGGCTACAATTGCTTCCTTGTTACAATTATCAGAAAATAAAAAACAGTACGAATTCTTGGTGGAACAATTGTTTTCTCCCGCCTATGATAATCTAGAGACCCAATTCATATGCCATTTAACAGGTTCTGATTCACCTTTATATGGCAAGATTTATACCTATTTGAAAAATAACATCTTACCTCTGGACTTATCCCGAAACCAAAAAAGGAATTTCATACGCCAATCATCCCGTTATACCTTGATCGCCGATATCGTTTACCGATGTGGTCTTGATGGTACACTTCTTCAATGTCTTGAACATGACGAATCTGAACAAGCCTTACAAGAGGTTAATGGTGGTATTTGTGGAACTCATTCAAGAGGTTTAACCTTAGCTAAGAAACTTGTTAGAATGGGATATTATTGGCCTACCATGGAGAGAGAATCTTTTACTTTTTTCAAGAAGTGTTCTAAATGCCAGATCCATGGGAATCTTATTCATGCACCTGCATAGGAACTGTAGCCCTTCATTCCAACAAGTCCTTTTTCTTAGTGGGGACTAGATCTTGTTGGCAAAATTCATCCTTCATCATCAAATGGGCATAAATTCATCATCACTGCTACAGAGTATTTTACAAAATGGATCATAGTTGTTCCTTTGACAACCATGACCGGTAAACAAATCTCTTAATTTATCCTGAATTACATCATCTGCCGATATGGAATTCCTAATTCTATCATCACTGATAATGGGAGGCCTTTCAAGAATCAGGATGTTGATGAACTTTGTGAAAGATTTCACATCGAACATAGGTTCTCTACACCTTACTATCCACAAGGAAATGGTCAAGCAAAAGCTTCAAACAAAACAATCTTGAAGATCTTGAAGAAGACAATAAATGATGTCAGTCGTGATTGGCATGTCCAATTAAATCTAGCTTTGTGGGCATATAGAACCAGCATTCACACACCAATAGGAGCTACCCCATATGCCTTGGTATATGGAGCAGAAGGGATCTTACCATTAGAGGTTGAAATACCTTTGCTTAGGGTTTCACTCAAAGGATTGATAAATGATGAAGACTACCGAGTATCTCGTCTACAAGAGCTAGAATTGTTAGATGAAAGACGTCAACATGCAGCTGATCATTTGAAGGGTTATCAACAAGTTATGTCCCGTAGCTACAATCACAGAGTTAAACCATAGATATTTCAAGTAGGTGATTTAGTCTTGAAAGAAAATCCACGCAATTAGCAAGACAAAGAAAAGAAAGGAAAATTTGAACCAAATTGGCTTGGTCCATTTGTCATCATTGCAGCATACGGTTCTGGAGCATATCAGTTATCTACATCAGAAGGGGACCTGTTTGAAGAACCGATCAACAACATTCATCTAAAGAAGTTCTATGTCTGAATCATAAAAATCATAAAAAGTCCTGAAAAAATACATAAAAATCAGAAAAGCAAAAAAATAAAAAATAAAAAAAATTCACATGATGTAAAAAGGTGCAATAAAAACAAGTGGTGAAAACCTGGTAAATAGGCGCTACTTGTGATCAAAATGGGCTCCTCTATCTATTATCTTATGTCTTCCATTCGCTTTACGGCATCATTTATCCATATCTATCATCTGTACATATCTATCATATCCATATCATGCAACGAGAATCCTTGTGTTTCATCATGGCTTGATGAAATTTGTACATATCCATCATATTCAGGTTGTGTTTACACTAGGGGTAGAAACACAGACTAAACAAGAAAGGGGCAATGAGCTTTTAGAACATCACAAACGGACAAATGACGGTTTGACAAAGCACAACATACATTGACACATCAAATCAACCACAACACCAAAACGCAACATACTCACTCAATGCCAATGAAATCAAAACAACGTTAATCGAAACACAAACATCAATGTTGATAACCAAGTTGGATGATCTTAATCTGAATAATGTTTGAAATACTTTAGGCAAAATTTGAATTGTTGGTTGATTTTCTATCATATCTCTGGAGCAATTCGATGATGTATTGAACTAGAAAAGCAAGGAAGGAGTATGATTTTTCTTTGTCTGCTGTTTGCGAGGAAATCATTAGTACTATGCAAATTGGTCGCGAGACATGCTCTACTAAGTATCATTGATGACATTTCAGAATTTGCATGGGAAACGGGTTAACTCTTGTCTGTTTATGCAAGCGATACTTAGGTCATCTCGATTCAATTATACCTAGATGCTTGTATTATCTTGCTATATCAAAAATCATGAAAGCAATACTCAGGTCATCACTGGTGCTAACATACCCTTTGATGTTTGTATTAACTTTCAACATTTCAATGCTCTATGATGACACAAAAAGCACAAATAAGCTATCAGAATGGCAATATTGTACAGATACCCTGCATGGTTAGTATAGATTACATTCATTTTAGAATTTGCATTTTGCACTTATAAGAAAGCTGGAAAAGTATCAAAGTTTCATATCTTTCCAATAAATGACTGAGTAGATTTTGGCATTCACAAAAACATCATCACATACATTTTTCATACATATTTGCATCAAAAAATAAAAAAAATCATAAAAACAAAGCATATATCATAATCAAAACATTCATGGGCATTCATAAATTGTACCATCCATCATTTCACATTCATATTCATAAAATCATTCATCAATAGATTGCAATCATATCATAACATTGCACTTGCATTTTCATATCTAAAAATCATGCATACATATACATCATCGTGAAACCATCACATAAAACATCATGCATATAAAAAATAGATGTACTCATCGCACGAACAAATCATCGCTGCATATCATATATATCTCAAAAATAAATGTCAAAATAAACAAAGATGTTAGCTATGCATGACATAACATCATCCAAAATGGGATCATATCAGTGTGTATATAGACGTCTCAACAGAAAATTGATAACACATCATATAAAAAAAATGTATTACGAAGTGCTATCCTCTGATGTTGCCGATCTCGGCTCTGTCCCACCTGTACCTAATAAACCTGCCCCACCTGCACCTGATGGACCTACTCCACCTGTCCTTGATGACCCTCAGGCATGTCAAGTAACGAGGTCAGTCTGCATGCCTCGATCACATCTCTATCCGCCTGTACAAGCTACGGAATCAACCTCCATGTCTTTGGGAATCACTCCCGTAACTACAAGATGCTCAATCTCTCTTGTTGAATAGGAAGAATCATCAAGTCAAAGAAAAATCAATATCAAATCACGAAAAACAAATTTATCAAAATCCTGTTTGTTTTTAACAACCTTAGAAGCAAACTTATCAACAAACTATTTGTTTTTCATCATCATGAAAAGCAAATTTATCAAAATCCTGTATGGTTTTAACAACTCTAGAAGCAAACTTATCAACAAACTATTTGATTTTCATCATCATGAAAAGCAAATTTATCAAAATCCTGTTTGTTTTTAACAACCTTAGAAGCAAACTTATCAACAAACTATTTGTTTTTCATCATCATGAAAAGCAAATTTATCAAAATCCTGTTTTTTTTTAACAACTCTAGAAGAAAACTTATCAACAAACTATTTGATTTTGATCATCATGAAAAGAAAATTTATCAATATCCTATTTGTTTTTAACAACCTTAGAAGCAAACTTATCAACACTCTATTTGTTTTTCATCATCATGAAAAGCAAATTTATCAAAATCCTGTTTGTTTTTAACAACCTTAGAAGCAAACTTATCAACACTCTATTTGTTTTTCATCATCATGAAAAGAAAATTTATCAAAATTCTGTTTGTTTTTAACAACCTTAGAAGCAAACTTATCAACAAACTATTTGTTTTTCATCATCATGAAAATCAAATTTATCAAAATCCTGTTTGTTTTTAACAACTTTAGAAGCAAACTTATCAACAACCTATTTGTTTTTCATCATCATGGAAATCAAATTTATCAAAATCCTATTTGTTTTTAACAACCTTAGAAGCAAACTTTTCAACAAACTATTTGTTTTTCATCATCATGAAAAGTAAATTTATCAAAACCTGTTTGTTTTTAACAACTTTAGAAGCAAACTTATCAACAAACTATTTGTTTTTCATTATCATGAAAAGAAAATTTATCAAAATCCTGTTTGTTTTTAACAACCTTAGAAGCAAACTTATCAAACAACTATTTGTTTTTCATTAACTTGAAAGCAAATTTATCAGCTACTATTTGTTTTCCAACAACCTTGGGAACAAATTAATCACACAAAATATCATCAAATCGAGACAACACAATACACAAACAATCAATACAAAGTCATGCATTTTATCACATTCTATCATTACAGGAGCAATTTAGGTCATCAATTTTTCATCTCACATCTTTCCACGTAAATTTATTCACATCATCATTTTCAAACGATGAATCGACATCTTAAAAATCATAAAATCAAAAAATTCCAACAAATTTAAAAATTCAAAAAAATTTACAAAAATTAAAATCTTATTGATTCATCATTCAAGGGGGCATATACCTATCAACATTCGACAATCAACATCTAGGGAAAATTTCAAAATTCTTTGAACTAATGCGTAAAAACACATCACTTCAAAGAGGGGCAAAATGTATACACCTAAAAATGGTCACATCACAATAGTCTGGTAATTAATTAAATATTTTTAATATTTAATTAAATCTTTGAATTCAATCTGTGTATAAATAAAACTAAATAATTTATTCATATTGTTCATTCTTTCATTTCGATTAAATAATTAAGTTTATTTAATCACTTTTCTTATCCATTTCTTAATTAATTAAATAAACATTAAGATTTATTTATATTAATTATCATATAATCTTGGCTTGAATATTTTATTCAAATAAAGATTAAATATTCTTCTCTTCTAAAAATATTCCATTCACAATTAAATATTCCAAATATTTAATTAATTCTTCTAAATTCCATTCACAATTAAATATTCCAAATATTTAATTAATTCTTCCAAAGTCTATTTGCAATTAAATATTCCAAATATTTAATTAAATCTTCTAATGTCCATTCGCATCAAATATCTCAAAAATGTTTTAAATCCTCAAACTCACATAAAACTAAATAAATTTATTTATTTAATTTGGATTATCTACAACAACCGTGAAATAACTTCAAAATAGAAAATCAAACAAATTTCTCTGTTTCTAAGCAAAGTTGTTCCCGTGGGTTGAAAACAAACCTCCATTGTTCTCTCTAACCTCCCAACATCTTCCATCTTCCTCTCAACTTCTCCATCTCTCACCATTCAAATTTACTAGACAATCTCACAGCCATTGATCTTTGCCAGCCAGGCTCTTGCCTGTAAAAATCTATAAAAGGGACTGTCGGGTCTTTGAAGAAAAAGAGAAGCTTGCATATAGGAAAACTATAGTCAATCAACCTTCCAGCATCCATAGCCTCTAGAATCATAGCATAGCATAGCTTAGCACATTAGCAATCCATATCATGGCCTATCATCCTTATATCATAGCTTCAATAACATTCATAATCCACATCCCCTGTGCATAATCTACAACCCCTGTGCATATCCGTATATCAACATTTCACTCCACCAGCACATAGGATAGAGAAGTACTCTCCCTTTGCATACTCGTTTTGCAGGTTGTCATTCTGAGGAGCTTTGCTTACACAATATGAGAGCAACAACTTTAAGCAAATCACTGGAGATAAAGGACAATGGAACGATTCTGAAGAAGCTCAGTTTGATTTCTTTGATTTCAATTCTATTTAGCTTTCTTTAGTTTAATGTTGCATTGGTGTGTTTTTGTTATCTTATTTTGATACTAACATTTCCCACACACAGTTCATATTGGCTCTGTATATACAATCTCTGGTGGGACCATCAAAGTTGCTAATAAGTTTTACAATAAGTTGAATAGTCAAATGGAAATCACTTTGATGGATGATTCAAAGGTCACTCTTATTGATGATGACCACTTAATTCCACTGCATCAGTTCTCTTTTACACCCATTAATGAGATCTTGAATACAAATAACAATTCTTTGATTGATGTAGTAGGAGTTGTTATATGTGTGGGCCCTACCTCTACAATAAGAAGAAGAGATGGCACAAAGGTTTGTAGGAGGAGCCTCAAGTTGCTAGACATGTGTACCTCCACTATAAATGTGACTTTGTGGGGACGAGTGGCTCAAAAGGAAGGTGCATAGCTCCACGAATTGTACCATGCACAAAAGTCGCCTATGCTTGCTGTTAAAAATGGTTGTGTTACAAAATATAATGGTAAGGTTGTGAGAACTTTAGTTACCACCCAATTGTTTATTAACCTATAATCGAAGAAACAACATAGCTACAGGCCTGGTTTGCACAAGATGGGAATGGTGTTCTCACATCCACAACAAACCTTCTAGGTGCTCCCCCACTTCTTGAACGAAAGACCATTTCCAATGTTCTAGAAGAGTCTTTGGATACAACAAGACCCCTCCAGTGTATTGTAAAAGCAACAATAGTATTTATCAAATTGAATTCATTATGTTATCTAGCTTGCCCTATTAATATTGAGGGGAAACAATGTAAGAAAAGAGCTCTACAAAGTGATGACGAAAAATGGTATTGTTCAAAGTGTGAAGTTACCTTTGAAGATTGTGATTATCGATATGTTCTTCAAATTAAAATTCAAGATCACAGAAGCACTCTATGGGCAATTTCTTTTGAAGAAGAAGCAACTAAACTCATTGGCATGCCTGCAAAGGAACTATACATGATTCAGTTCAAGCAAGATGCTACAAAAAATAGTGAAGAGGTCATTCACAATTTACTATGCAAACAATTTCTCTTCACTCTGACAAGTAGATATGAAACCTACAATAATGAATCACGAGTGAAATCAACAATCATAGAAGTTGGCACACTTGATTTTGCAAATGAAAGCAATCTTTTGTAAAATCAAATTGCTGACATGTGCAATGTTTATGAAAATTAGACTACATAAGGTTGTAATTATCCACTCTTGTCTATTTTCCCCTGCCTACTTGTGTTCTTTTTTGTCCCAATCGCTATACGATTGAGAATTTTCCTTGTACAGGGTTTCAGGATCCCTTCAAAACTTGTTTTATAAGTTTATTGTAAATACAAAGTAGAGTGCATATGTAATTTTCATAACTAGAACATTCACACTTCAACATATTTCTTTCATATGTACATATGTTTTCATTTTTTATCATATTCATCTAACATATAAGTCAACCAAAATGGATTTTGTAATTTTCACATTTTAGTGGTGTTGCAATATACACATTTCCTTCGTTTATATTCATTTTATCTCTCATTTATATTCCAGATGATGGACTCCACTATGGAAGAATTAGAAAGCCAAACATCCAAGACTAAAACCAAAGCCCTAGAATCTCGTAAGAGAAGTCACTTGTATTATGCTCGTCATAGAGAAGAAATAAGTGTTCGTCGTAGCATGCAGCGAACCCACTGCTTGCTAGAAACACCAGATCAACCAATACCTAACCACACACAAGATTCTACAAATACATGTATTCCCATTGGATCAATTAGTTCAAATCTAGAACATCGAAACACAAAAAAAAATGAAACACAAATCCCAACACAAATGCCTCAAAACATGAGTTCAAATAACAACAAGGGAATGAGGTGGTATGCTAACTTTATGGAGGCATCTAAAAAATTCCGCCAAATAATAGATGGATTGTCAAACCTACACACATGTTCTATATGTAGGGAATAGTATCCTGGTATGCATCTTTGTTCATCAAACAACAATCATACATGTAGAAGATGTGGCTCAGAGAAAGGCATACATTGATTCTCTTCGAGTAATAATATGGACCCAGGTGAACAACCACATGTTTTGCGCATTCTCACTCAAGTTGAAGAGATGTTAATTGCACGTGTCAATCCAATATTGCAAGTTACTCATGCTCATGGTGGACAATACAAATATAGTGGCCACACAATTAGCTTCCCTCAAGATATCACAACAATAACAAAGTCTTTGCCACATAAAATCAAAGACTTGGACTTATTAATTGTTCAAAGAACTCATACACATGGGAGGCATTACGATTGCTATGTTAGTAGAAGTCGCGTTCACAATGCATTGGCCTACAAAATACACTATGACCCATACTACCAAGATGTTGAGATCAATGTTGATGCATTGTCCCTACTCCCTGATTGTACTATATACATTTCAAAAATGCTTCATACAATTCAAAGTGACAATGAAGAACCCATAACAAAAGACAATGAAGCTGTTAATAGTGAAGATGATGTAGAAAGTGGAACAGAATATTCAACATCATTTATGGTAAGCCTACCAAATAAACGTTGTGAGTTACAAATCATTAAGGAATCTTTATAGATAGAAAATGAGAATGATACCATCGTTAATTGGCCTGAGATAAGTTCGAATCCCATAAATGAGTACACTACCGAGGGGCTTTTTGACATGGCATTTCCCACACTTTTTCCAAATGGAAATGCACTACCTATGCAACCTCGAGCCAGGGAAGTGCAATTGCACGAGTATGCCTTGCATCTTATGTGATATCATGATAATAGATTTGGGCAACATCCACGCTTTAGATACTTCCTACTAAATCTTATGATGAGGCATCGTAGCCAAGCAACTGCTTGAATATTCATCAAAAGAAAAGTCGAAGACAATATTCCAACAACTATTGAACATCTTCATGCCCACCTACAGAACCTCCCGGATAAACAATTGGCTGAAGAATTGATGCATTTTGGCTCGGCCTTACGTGGGACACAGGCTTATTGGAACAAGTGTTGTGCAGATCTAACAAACATGATCAACCAAATAGGTTCCTCGACTTTGTTCTTCACACTGAGTGCAGTAGACACTAAGTGGCCTACATTGTATAAGCTTTTCCCAACTGACAATACTTCCACTATTTCCTCCAACAAGCATCATACAGACAATGTGATTAGAAATCCCCACACCACATCCCTTTATCTACATCACCGCTTCACAATCTTTCGTGAAGAGGTCATTGAGAAACTCTTGCATGCAACAAATTATTGGTATAGGTATGAATGGCAGCATCGAGGCTCTACCCACGTGCATGGGTTCCTTTGGCTAGAAAATGCACCAAACATCGATACCCTTGACTGGGGAGACAGTTTGCAAGTGGGTAAAGCAAAATAATTCTTTGATAACTATGTCACTGCTTGGAACCCCCGCTCTAAATCTGAAATGAGTAATATCATACATAGAACCCCAATGGATGATCCATACTTGTTAAACACATTTGAGATATTCTCTATCGATCCATCCATCGATTATGAAGAGTTAGTTAATCATGTGCAAAGGCACACTAAATGCACAGAGCGCACATTCCTGCGCAAAAAAGGGCATCATGTAGAATGCAAATCCAAAGCTCCATGGAAAGAATGCAAGGAATCCACTTTATCATATGATGGATCTAGAAACAAATCTTACGAACCATCGAGAAATGATGATAGGCTAAACATTCATAATGCAGAGATGCTCACTATATGGAGAGCTAATATAGATTGCCAACCCATCATCTCACACCTTTTTGTACTCAAATATATTGCCAAGTATGCATCTAAAGCTGAAACAAAATCAGAAAGTTGTGTTGCTATGTTGGAAAGAATAGCTTCAAATGAAAGATTGGAAGATCAAGCATTGAAAGCATATCAAAAGTTCATGGCCAAGATTGTTGTTGAATGAGATATTGGAGCCCAAGAAACATGCCATATGCTACATAAATTTCCCCTTGTTGTTTGCAATCAAAATTTTGTGTCACTGAATGTAGGCCAGAAAGTGTTCCACCGCTTAAAAAAAACAAGCGATGGTGGTGAGATATTGTCTAACTATATACAATCCTACATGAACTAGCCATGTCACATAGAAAATGTATCACTAATTGAATAAGCTAGATCCTTCACATTTGTCGCTTCTCGAAAAGGATGCAAATGGCTGAATAGAAAAGAACAAGCAATTGTGTAGGTGTTTTCGTGTTTCCATACCATTCCAAAAGAAGACTCTAAAAACTTTGAAACCTTCTGTTGGAGTGAGTTGATTTTGTATAAACCTTTCCGAAAAATAAATGAAGATATAGGCCTTACCAAAGAAGAAATCATCAACAATTGGAAGCAAATGAATACACAAAAATACAATCCATGGCATGTTAATCGCACTGAACATATTGAAAATGTTATTGAAGATGAAAATTGTTCTAATGATGATAAGGATCAACAATAAACTATAGAAATGAACGAATGGGAGTTATTATCTCAATTGGGCCTCACTAATAATCTAAACTTGAATGAACTTGATATGCTAGGTCGACGTGATTTTGATAACAATCACAATTGGGAAAATCATAATGTCCCTACAAATCTACATGATGTTGTTGTTCAATTTTTGCACACAAACAAGATGTCTCAACAAGATTTGCATTCCCCTTCAAATATGATCCACCACAACTATACATTATCACCCCAACAACAACTAGCACTGACTATAATAACAAACCACTCAATGGAGAAATGCTCTAACCAACCGTTACATATGGTCATACAAGGAACTGCTGGCACTGGAAAATCCTATCTAATTCATTGCATAAGAAATGCACTGCAAACTTGCATACCAACAAGAGTAAACCCCCTCCTTATTCTTGCTCCAACAGGAATTGCAGCATTTAATATACATGCCTCAACTATACATGCAGCCCTCAATATTCCAATTAGAGAAATAAAACCATTACAAGGACAAGCATTGACAACATTCTAGGAAGACATGAAAAATATACAATACATTCTCATTGATGAGATGAGTTTCATTGGGCCAAAAATTCTATTGAAAATTGATAGTAGGTTACATGAAGCATTCCCCCATCAACAACAAACTTGCTTTGGTGGCATGTCTATAATTCTTGTAGGAGACCTTGCACAACTCCCACTTGTTATGGATAAACCCATCTATGCATCACACACAACTGCAAGAAACCTATGGCACAAATTTAATACAGTGTTTACATTACAAACAATGTTTAGACAAGAAGGTGACGATCCAATTCAAATACAATTCTGTCAAACATTACAAAACATTCGCAATGCAGAACCGACAAAACATGATTGGGACTTATTGATGACTTGCACCAACAAGCAACTAACAAATACTGAACAAGAAGATTTTGACCAATCAATACACTTATTTGCTACAAATGAGCTAGTAACATTGCACAACAAAAAAATGTTGAAACTACTTAATGTGCCTATTGCACTAAGTCGTGCAAAAAATACACAATCTAAACTAGGTGTTGATCATAGTGACGAGCAACTTCCCCAAGAGGTATTACTAAGCAAGTGTCAACGTGTCATGCTTACAACAAACCTATGGATCCAAGCTGGACTAGTAAATGGATCGCTTGGTCAAGTCAAAGATATTGTATATCTTGCTGGATCAAAACCACCTGCATTGCCTACATATGTTACGGTCACATTTGATAACTACACTGGTCCACTGTGGGATGAAACAGACCCAAAAACTATACCAATACATCCAGTAACATGTGGCAACCATAGACAAATACCGCTAACCATGGCATGGGCTATCACTATACACAAATCACAAGGCCTTACACTAAATAAAGCCACAATCAATATTGGTACAACTGAAAGACAAGGCCTTATATTTACAACAATTTCTAGAGTCAAAGCCATAAGTGGCCTTCGCATAGAGCCTGCATTCTCTTTTGATCGCTACTCCAAAATGAAAAAAAACCCATACAACATTATTAGGAAGAAAGAAGAAGCTCGCTTGCACTTGCTCTCACAACAACATTCTTAGGTATGTACAATTAATTACACACTCTCTCAAAGTTATACATTTTTTATTATCCCCTCTTTGAATAGAGTATCAAAACTAAAATTAATCAACTACACAATTTTGGCATTTGCAAGTGGTCAATCACTACTGGCAATCTTCTATGTCAGTGCTTGTTCAAGGAAATCTAATCAGCATTGTCTTTCACTTCTTAGACATTGCATGTCTTTAAAAAAGACATATAGATGCTCTTGTGTAAATTTGACTCGTGCAAACTTGCTATAAATTGTTCAAAAGGATTTCGTTGTTTATAAAGAACAAACCCAACAAAAACTTGAACCTGCTTGTACTGTACAATGCATATCTCCATATAGATATATTTTACTCCTGCCACCTGTGTATTAAAACAATTCATTCATGCTTTTTGTTCATTTTCCTATCGGCATCTCCCTTGAACCCCCATTGGGTGCAAGTGCTAGTTTTATAAGAGTATGAATAGAAACACATATTGATCAATAGATAGGGGTGAAAATTGCATATTTCATATTTTTCTTGTTCATTTTAGGTTTGTTTTGATTAGGTTGACTTTACTGTAACAGTAAGTTTACAAATATATAAATCTTTGCAAAAGTTGGAAAAGAACTTGAACTTAGTCTCACCTTATCCTCGCATATCCCAAGAGTTTATAATTAGTACATGCTTACTTGTTACTCGTTCCTTTGTTGTAGGAATGCTCTCTTCAAAATCTTAGATGAAACATAGTGAAATAACCTTATATTTATAGGTATGTAACATTAATTTCCCAAAATTTAAATAACACAAGCCAACATTGAAATATAGATTTGAATATGTTAAAATACCATCAAAAACATAATTTAAATTTAGGTCCTAGGTCCCTAACCCTAGAACAAACATTACTCGAGATGAGAAGTGTTATGTTAAGGCATTAATGAATGTCGGGTTTCCTAGGTTCAGAAAATGTAATAAAATAGGCTTCGATTTGAATTAAAGGGCCAATTAAGGCAATATTTTAAGCTTAATTAATTAAATGAGTCCTAAATAAGTGTGAAAATATAAATAAATACACTTTACAACACTAAAATAAGGCACAATTAAGTCCAAATTAAGTATGAAAATGTAAAAGGGATACATTTTTCTACACTACACTTTTAAGAACCTATTGACTTTGCAAATGCAGTTTCAACCCATGGTGACACCCCAACTATTACAAATTCCTACTCATGAGGGACAAGTTGACTTTCCAAATACTTCTCCCCTTCATAAGTTACAACTTGGTGATATTTTGCATGCTTCTACAAGGAAGGAGATTCTACAGGAGCATGTGAAGAAGAGTGGATTAATTGATGATGCAGTGAAGATTATTTAGGAGGGTTTACCTGAGGTAAACATTGACTTTTCCTTGCCTCCAGAACAAAATTTGAAACTTTTAATGGATTCATTCAAAGATCATTCCTCTCACATGGAGAAAAAGGTAGAACAAAAGGCCTTGAGGAAGATAAATGACAAAATAATGGTGAATGGGCAATGTTTGGTAAGTTTTTAATTTGGTAACTATAAAGATGAAATATTGTGTGATGTGATGCCAATGGATGCATGTCATGTTATTTTGGGAGGACAATGACAATTAGATTGAGAAGTTGTTTATGATGGTAGATTGAATACATGTGCAATAAAGAAGAATGAGAAAGTATGTTTTAAATCCATTGAAGGGTAAAGGAGAGGAAGCCAAGAGTAGCTCCAATGTTTGTTTTGATCTTAGTAAAAACTATTTGAAGGGTTTAGGAGAAGAGGAAACATGTTTTGTAAACATTCCAAAGATTGTAGCAATTGGGATAGCGAAGGAAGAGGGTAAGAAAGAAGAAAAGAGAGAGTTTGTAGGTGAAACATGTCTTTTCGAAGGAATGAAAGAGAGTAAGCCGAAAGTTGCAACTAATAATGAAGGAAGACAAATTGTTGCAACTGAGAACGACAAGGGAAGTTTGGTTTTCTTGAATTCTACACTTATGAAGTATATGATGATTTACATTAATTTAGTTCGAAGCAAAAAGATGAACCAAGCTTGAAAAAGTTGAAAGTCATCTTGCAGCTCCAAGTGTTGAGTTTGAAAAGGAAATAATAAGTGTTGATGAAGAGGTGAGGGATATGTGTGATTCCCATGATATTGGCAGGGATATGTATGCATGCATAGTGTTGAGTGAAGAATTAGGAGAAGAATTTTGGTGGAGGTGGATGGAGTATGGTGGGTTGAGTCCCACGAGATGAAGAATGGTAGGAAGATATAATTGGAAATGGGGTTTAGTTTATGTTGAAAGAAGTTCCACCAAAGGAAATACTATTGAAAGGCAAATTTGGTGTAGGAAGATGGTAAATGGTTTAGTAAAGTGTTGGAAAAGGCAAAGAAAGAAAATTTATGGGGAACCAATCATAGCATGGGAGTATGTTGCAAGTTGTTTGCAATTTGGGATAGTATTTCCAGTACTCAACTCCGTTTTGTGAGCCCAAGCTCATAAATTTTTGTACTTGGTATTTTTGATGTTGGAGCATCTTGAGAGTCCATTAATCTGTATCTTTTATTACTTTGAAAGTGTGGTTTTCATTTTGGGTTGCATTTTGGTTTAAGTTTTTTTCGTTGGTGATAGAAAGATAGGTAGAATGTTTAAAATATATGTAATTCATATTTCCAAACATGATAAAATAGAGGTATTTTATTCAAATTTCCAAGCATGATAAAATAGAGGTATTTTGTTTACATTTCCAGGCATGATAAAACAAAGGTATTTTATTTACATTGTTGGACATGATGAAATATTTAATTTTGATAGGCATGATAAAATATGTAATTCATATCTCCATGCATGATAAAATATTTAATTTTGACTTAAGCAACAAAGAATTGGAAAAGGCATGTAAAGCACAAGAAATGAAAGGTCGAAGAGGAGAATTTAGAGATAGGAAAAGAAATCAAACAAAATAGAGGCGTAGGGGAAGATAAAAGGACAAAGAAGGAATAAATCAACGTTGGAGTAAGGCACAAGTTCATGTTTGAAAGAGAAAATATGAGCAGGTAAAGAAAGTGAACTAAGCTAAGGATAAATACCATGTTAAGGAGACAAAAATATAGATAAGGGAAACAATAGGGAGTTTGGGATGGTGTATGGAGAAATAAGGAAGAAGATTGAAATTAAATTAAAAAAAAATGCACAACAATAGGTAGGTTGTGGGTGTGAAAGAGTAAGAAGAAGAAAAAAAGAGAAAATGAATTTTGGTAGTGAATGAATTTGGCTGGAACAAATGCATAGGAATTTCCATTATCAATTTGTAAAAGCACAAGTAGTTGGAGGAGTAAAATGTTGTAATTGTTGACAAGTTTGTAAATACTTGAAGGAATAATAAAATTATTTTATCAATTGTTTAAAGGTAAATTGATTGGAATTTGTTTGAGCTGCGAATTTGAATTGCTTGATATGGCACTTCATAATTCAATCTGCATAATGGTTTGTCCCACTTCCCCCTAGTATGATGATATCCATACTTACCTCACTACCCAAATTCTCTCACCTAATTTATCCCACAACCAAACACGTGTATTCATCCAATGTGCCACATATTGTACCCTTTTTAGTGGTACACTCTATTGTAGGGGTTATGATGTTACATTATTGTGATTCCTTAAGTTGGATGAATCTAATTCAACACTTGTGGAAGTATGTGATAGTATTTATACAACTCACACTAATAATACCACCCCTATGAAGAAATTACTCAAAATTGGTTACTATCAACCAACCATGGAGCATAACACCTACCAATATCTCAATAAATGCCTCTTTTTTAGAATCATAACTACATGATTCATGTACCTTCGTAGTCTTTGTATCCCATACCTATTCCTTGGACCTTCTCTAGATGGTGACTTGACTGTATCAACAAGATAAACCCCTCCTCCTCTTACAATCATAAGCATACTATAATTGTCAATGAATACTTCATTAAGTGGACAAAAGCTATTCCAGTCACTTATGTGACTCACAAACAAATTTAAAAATTCATCCTTAATCATATCATTTATTGATTTTGTAATCTAGTTCTATCATTGCCAATAATGGTGACTCCTTTAAGAAACATGAAGTACAAGCTCTCTATAATAAATTCCATATACAACATAAATGGTCTACATGACAATGGTCAAGTTGAGGCATCAAATAAAATACATAAAGACTCTCAAGAAAATTATCAATTACACTAGTTGTGGTTAGCACTTACAACTCCACCTTGCTCTTTGGGAATATAATACCAATATTTGTACACCCACATGAGCTACTCATTGTTCATTAGTACTTGGTGTTGGTCGACCATCATTTTGATCAAGGTTGAACTTCCTTTCTTACACCTATCATTGCAATATGTTATTGATGAATATGAATATTGGACTTCACACCTATATAAATTAGAACTCCTAGATGAACATCAAATTTTAGCTCTTGGTCACCTAATAATCTACTAAGACTATTTATAATATGACTACAACAAACATCTTTACAATATAGAGTTTGAAATCAATGGCCTAGTCCTTAAGGAGAACTAGTGGAACACCAATTAGGTCAAATAAAATAAAGTTAAATTTGATCCAATTGACTAGGACCTTGAATAGTTATTTTACTTATTTATCATATAATATATAGAAGATTATATATATTTTTAGTTGTATTATTAATATATATGTAAAGAATATCATTCTCAAATATGTAAGAATAATATTACTTATGTGTCTATATATTATATAAATGATGTATACATAGATATATTTATTTGACATGTATTTTATTTTATTTGTATTATTTTGAATATATTTATATATACGAGTAATATCTAATTAATAATATGTATATATAGTAATATAAATTATATTTATATTATATATAACAACATACATTTAAGTAATATTACTCATATAAGAATATTATTATTTATTTATGTATATTTTATATAAGTTAATGGATCATTGTATTTATAAAAGTATTGTAATTATGAAATATAGATTCAAAGACAAATGTAATTATAATGTTTTATTTTGCTATAATATATTTTATTGTTTTGAAAATGAATAGTATTTATATATTATTATTTTTATATAATAAATATATAGAAATAATATATATATATATATATATATATATATAAAATTAAAAATATCTATAAAATAATATTTATATATATAAATAGCACTAACATATATACACATATAAACCTATTTGTAAAAAGAATTTTAAACACCTTAAAAAGCATATCTCATAGTCTTTTTAGATAAAAATTTTAAAAATAAATACACTAATTTAATACATAAAAAACACCACCTAATAATAAAACTCAAATGGGTGTGGAAATGGGGAAATGGGTCATAATCCATTAATATTGAAAGGGGGATTTTCGTGATTATCTTTCATAATGAATGTGGTGGATCATTTTTCCACAACTCTAATCATTACCTTGTAGAGCATTTTTCACATGCTATAGGCTTACTATGGGAGTATTCATTTCTTGATTGCATCTACATTTAAATAAATTTGTCACCAATGTTTTTTTTTAAATTATATTATTAGCATTGTTTTGATTCAACTTGGAATGATTTGCAGTTTGTTTATTTATGATTTTGATATTTTAAAATGTATAGTAGATCTTTTATAGAGTAGAGATTAATTTGATGGTTGTATGGTATATTTAGATATTGTTGTTATAAAGTATATTTAATATTTTAGAATATTATATTAAGTAAGAGAAAAAAAATAAAAATTATAAATCTTTTATAAGGGTATGAATAGAAACACATATTGATCAATAGATAGGAGTGAAAATTGCATATTTCGTATTTTTCTTGTTCATTTTAGGTTTGTTTTGATTAGGTTGGCTTTACTGTAATGGTAACTTTACAAATATATTTATTTATGCAGAAGTTGGCAAAAAACTTGAACTTAGTCTCACCTTATCCTCGCACATCCCAAGAGTTTATAATTAGTACATGCTTACATGTTCCTTTTCTTATGTCCAATCTGTAAATGCGGATTCAACCATTGAACTTTCAAACTCAAACGTAAACTTTGGGTCTAGGACAACCTCTTCCTACTAACCATTACTTACCAACTTAGTGCAAAATATGTTAACTTGTGCATTATGGTGTTGTATAAAAGAACATAGTATAGTTTATTAAAATCATATAATTATCATCTAGAATATAACAAATAAATTCTGTTACATATTACATTATCTTTGAAACAAAATATCAACATGACATTCATTAATTACATATATTTTAATATATTACATAATTACTTGACATATTTTTAATCATCATTCAAAAACCATTAAATTAAATCCTAAAAGATTGATCAATAAAAAAATTCTTACCTATCAAACTCTTCGAAAAAATTTAACACTTTAAATTAGAAAAATAATGAGCCTAAATAAAAGATTGAATAAAACCTTAAAGTAAAGATATGTGCTTATTTTAATGAATATTCTTATAGTGTACTTTATTATGTTTAGGCAAGGCTATCAACACGGGCAATGTCTATCTAGCCTACAAAACAACGATTTGATCGTAATAATTAATTAATTAAAAGTAAAGAATGAATGACATCTTTATTTTTAATTAATTAATAAATATGGTCAAATGGTCATTTTGTATGCTGCATAGACAATTCCATCAACACGAGGGTTAAGAAGCATGGCATGCACTAGTATTGTCTTAGGACTCCTTTAAAACCAAACTCCATATGCATTTGGAGAATAACAAGTTAGTTACAATAAATGATTACTATTTCTAAGTATCATCTCATGGAAGTAGTAAATATATGTAAACATCCTAATAATTTTAAAATAGAGCCCTTGGATTTAAGTTGCTCTTGGAGATTCATTTTCAACAATTTAAAAATAGTTCTTATTTTAGAAAATGTGTTAGTGATTATTTTATAATTGATGGTTATTTAAAAATATTTTTAAAATTATATTCTAAATATATCAAGTAATATAATATTTCATTTAATTAAGATTTAGGATAAATTATAGGATACAATTAAAAAATAAAGAGGAATGAAAGGATTAAATTAATTTTGGTTGTGTAATTTTATAACATTTAAATTATAGTTTATAATGACTTAATATTAAATATATTGGAATTAAAATGACTAAATATAAACTAGGTCATTTTTATGTAATTTGATTGAGGTTAATTTTACATTACAAATTTGAATTTTTTTGTTGTAAAAGATGACTTTTGACTATAACTTTGATCTTATGCACTATTGAACTTCAAAAGTTTACAAACATATACTTTTTTGTACCCACGCTTATGGTTTGAAACTTACTAGTGTTGATAAATTCCATTTGGAGCTTGGTATACATGGATTTTTGCCAACTCATTTGATCAATTTAATGATATTGAAAAATGATGAAGAATAATAATCAATCATGTAAATGACATTGATGTAACAACAATAACGACAAGTGATTAACACCTGAGATTTGTTGCAAATGGAATATAGTGCAATAGATATTTGATTACCTAGTGCAAGAACTAGGGTTTCACTATACATAGGTGTAAGATTTGGTTCAACTAATGTGCAAAGTTGAATAAAAATAGTTGGCTAATCCTTTCTAATAGATAGATGCAATGAGGTTGTCCTGATGATGGGTACATTGCTTAATGATCGACGCATAAAATTTTGGGCATTATCTATTTATACTTGTCCTAGGAAAAAAATTTGAAAGCTTTGGTATGGAAAATGATGAATAACGACTAGTTGGGAGGTGGTCGACTAAGGCTCATTGTGAAAATTGAATTTTGAAGAAGTTGGTCAATCCTATAGCTATAAAATTAAATTGGATCAAGAAACTATCAAAGCAAGGGTTAAGCTCTATTTTTGATATTCAATCTAAGTACGAGGTCAAGAGGAGCTCTAAATCAATTATAATAATGTACTAGGACAATGCACTTAAGACACACATGCAAAGTAGTATAAAATAAAGGGTAAAACTGTAAGGTATGCACTTTTCATCCTTAAATTTTACTCCCATTTTGGTGTGCATTGTGGATGACACTTCTCTTATGGGGAGGGCTCGCCTTCAGGAGGTTGTTTCTTTCAGGTAGGCTTTGGATATTTACCTTGTTGCTTCGGGCCAAAAAATTGAGCACAAGTCTTCTATCTTCTTTTTTAATACTCCTCAAGCTATTTAGCGGTGGATTGCTAATTTTTTGAGGTTTCAGATTGGGTCTCTTCCCTTTGTCTATCTGGGAATACCTCTTGTTGTTGGTAGGAAGCCCAGGTCTTCTTGGAAAAAATTGCTTTATAAGTTGCACAGTAAAGTCAATCATTGGACTCATCGTTGGATTTCTACTGTTACGAGAGTGACTCTTTTGAAGTCTATTATCCAGAATCTTCCTATTTACAGGGGTTTTGTTCAGGCGACTCCTTTGTATTTCTTGAGGGAATTTGATGCTCTCTCAAGATAATTTCTTTGGAGTGGTAACTTGCAGTCAACCAAGTGGGGTCTTGTTAAGTGGGATATGGTGTGCATGCCACATAAAGAGGGGGGCCTTGGGTTGTGTTCTGCTATTTTGAATGGCAAAGCTCTTGTAGCCAAGTTATATTGGCATTCATGTACTAGTCAACATCAAATTTGGGTCCATATTCTTACCCACAAGTATCTTAAGGATGTTAACACTTTTGAAGTTCCTCATTTCCCTTTAAAAGGAAGGGGACTATGATTTGGAATACCCTCAAATTAGGGGCTTAGTTGGTTAAGAAAGGACTTTTTTGGATATGTCATTCAAGTTCTCAAGCCCTTTTTTGGTGGGATTCTTGGGATGGTCACCCTCCCATTCTTTCTGATTACCCTCACCTCCAGTCTCTTTGTGATCATTTTACTGTTGTTGGTTGGAATATGGTTGAGCATTATAATTCTGTTTGAAATATTGGACTGGTTGCTAGCCTTAGATGGAAGCACTCCTCGGATTGGTTGCTAAGAGGGTCAGAGGAGGATATGCAATAGTTGGTTAAGATTCTTGCATCATGGGAATGAAATTCCATGGCGAGGTAGGATGTTCTGGCTTGAAGTAACAATGATTTATCTGGTAAGTACTCTATTTCAACAGGTTATGGTGAGTTGGTTAGGTAGGTGGTGGGGGACATTGAGATTCCTTTGTGGAAGCAAGTGTGGAATAAATTTTCTTGGCCCAAGTGCAATTTTTTTCTATGGTTGGTGGTCCAAAATTGGTGTCTTACTTGGGATAACTTGTGCAAGAGAGGGTTCCAGGGTCCCTTGATGTGTGTTTTGTGTTGTAAAAGTGAAGAGAATGTTTCTCATCTCTTCTTCCAATGTTCCTTTTCTAGGGAGCTTTGGCACCTTTGGTGGGCTATGTGGAACCAGGCTTGTTGACATGTCCCCTCTTTGGTGGAGGTTTTTTTCCCAATGGGGGAAGGCCCCTGTTTAGACCTCTTTTCTTCAAGTTGCTTGGGCTCTGGGATTGACTTTTATTATCTAGCATACCTGGCTGGAGAGGAATCACAATATTTTTCAAGATGTGAAGATGGTTATCCAACATTTGTGGTGGGGGATTATTTCTTCTGTGGGAGAAACTATTGCGGCTAAGTGTGACTTGGATAAGGGTGTGGATCCTGGAGAGGTTGCCTTTTTACTCGTCTCAATCCTCCTCTTCAAAGGGGGGTTGCTCAGAGTACTAGTTAGACCATGAGAAATAGATGTTGTCATCCTCTTCGGAAGATAAATAGGGAGGGGCGTTGGTGTCCTCCTCCTCAAGGTGTGTTGAAAATCAACACAGATGGTTCTTCTCATGGAAATCCTGGCCATGTTGGTATTGGAGGTGTTGGGCCGACTAGTTTTGGGACTATTGAGTTTATCTTTTCTGTTTATAAGGGTTGGTATTCTAACAATGTGATGGAGGCTCTTGCCATTTTATGTGTTGTGGAGTGTGGTTGTGCTCACGGGTGGAGACAAATCATTTGTGAATTTGATTCTCAGGTGGTAGTGACTTTGCTGAAGAGGCAGGAGTTAGAGGATGTGACTTGGCATTTGGCTGTTATTATCAAACAAATTCTTAATTTGTGTGCTTGCTTGGATTCTGTTTCTTTCTATCATATTCCAAATGAATGGAATGGGGTTGTAGATTGTTTGGCTAAATGGGCTTTTGATCATGTGCAAGATTGAAATATTGTGGAAAGAGGTCAGTTACGCTCAAATTTGTTATAAAAGTTGGACCAACTATTCGAGAGTGATAGAGATGTGTAATGCCTTGGCTTTGTATTAATTTTTTTGGTTTGAATAAATTTTTTACCCCTCTTTTAGTTTAAAAAATAATCAAAATCATGATATGAAGTCAACTTGTGAACTACACATAAACTTGAAAATAATTAGTAATAATATGCCCCTTACTTTTATGTGTTCCACAAAGAGGTGCACACAAATCATAGAGATGGATTATATGAACAACTAAGCATGATCACATGATAATGATTGTGGGGCACAATGAGACACAACTAAATGGGTTGGGTTGTGTATGGATTGAAGAGGTAGTAAATAATGAAAATCCTAACCTTGATAAATATGAATTAATGAAGCATAGGCGAGGGTGGATCCAAACATGAATTAGATATAAAATGATAAATACAATCATAAATAAAATTTGAAAGATCAAAGTACAAAGATAAAACCATAAGGTAAAACTCTAGGGGGCATAAGATCTAATGAATTCATCAAAATGAAAAGAAATAAAATGACATCTTTATAAAAAATAGGTTTAACAAATATAGCAAGCAATATAATCCAATCAACCTAATTATATTTATTCCAAATTATATAATGGAATTTAGAAACCTTGAAATTAAGGTGTGAAATTATTTGATTGATTTTGATAGTCAATACATAATTTGTCTATTGATTGGATCATGAATTTTTGAATAAATCAATATTGCTTACATTTGAACTAGGGCATTCTTAGAATTCGTGTGAGATCAACTTTGTGTTGCATATTTTACCTTTTTCATGGAAATAACTTTTGATTGTGAAAATTTCCTTTGACTATAGATTTGAATTTGTCTAATATTGACTTTTAGAAAATTTGTAAACTAAGTCTCACCTATATATAGACCTACAATTTGAAAACCTAGTGATGTTGATGAGCACCATTTGGATCTTTCTATGTAAGGATATTCTCCTTAAACAAGCCCCTTTGACCAATTCAATGAGTTTAATAAATTTTAGAAAATAATAAATAACAATATAAATAACACTAATGTGGCTATGATGGTGCTAGGTGATTGACACTTAGAATTGATGCAAATGGAATGAAATGCAATAAATATTTAAATGATCTAGAGTGCATGAACTAGGGTTTCACCATGTATTGATGTGGATGATGTGTAAAGTTAAATAATGATGGTGGGTTTATCCCTTGTGATAATGACCTGAGGATGGTGTATTTTCATACTTGTCTTAGGCATATAGTTTGAATGCTTTGGTTGAGGAAATAATGAATAATGACTAGTTGGGAGTAGGTTAGTTTAGGCCCATTGTGAAATCTAAAATTTGAAGAAGCAAACTATACTTACGACTATAGAATTAATCTAGGTTAGATCCACGCTTGCGCATTGAACCAAGGATATAATTTGATATCTAATGTTTAAAAACTATTTGAGTAGGATAAATTCTATATTTGATAGTCAACTAAGTTTGACGTCAACGAGAACATTAAATTAGTCAAAAACACATATTAAGACAATGTATGTAGAACATCCATATAAATTGATATAAAAAAATGTCACAATATATATTTTTTTCACCCTTACAATTATATATAATGAATATTTTAAATTTCAAATCATTATTATTATTTTATTGTAAACTCGTTTAACAATTTATATAAAATATAAAATTATTTTAGCCTATCTAGATAGAGGAGTTGGTTTGGGTCGTGGGTTTTCTCCCCATAGGTCTCGGGTTCAACCCCTCGCTCTCGCAGTTGATTGGTGGGCTTGTATGCGGGCTATGACATCTACTCACAGGGGGCTAGTCTCACCTCATCTCGCCTTAGGTACCCAAAGTATGGGTTGTTGGGCCGTTGGACTGAGTCGCGAGGACACCCCTGCCGCATAAAAAAATAAAAAAATCTAAAAAATTCAAAACATATTTTCATTATTATTATTTCCATTATAAATTATATTTTATAATTCACGATATTAATTTTAAAAATATCACATATCTTTTAGTTGTTTTCTTATTATTATAAACTTTTTAAAATTTAAAACATTAAAGTCATATGTTTAATTGTTCAAATAATTATTTTGATAAATAGTTAACTTACAATATACTTTCTAAGTTAAAAAAAATATTTTATTCTATTTAAACATTAACTTTAAATCATCTTCATGATACAATTTATTCCAATTAATTCTAAGTTTTAAGCTATTAATAATTTCTTGAAATGTTGACTTTTATACATAAAACAAATGTTCAATTTAGAGCTAATCATATTTTATTAAAAAGGTAGTAAACAAACAAATTCAATCATATTTTTTAATTGAAATGGTTAACCAAAAGACTTAGAATATATTTTTGTTTTCTTATTCTTTTAGATATATTAATTTTTTTTATAGATAAGTAAGAGTGTGATTTGACCTTTACTATTGAAAATAAGATAAAAAATATATATCTTTAATTATAAATAATAAATGTTATATTAGATAAAAAATAATATTATAATTGAGAAACTTGAACAATAAATATACAATTACATTAAAAATGAATAATGAATTAAAAAAAATAGTCTAAGAGTTTGAACTTAATTGACTAAAGTGGCAAGTTCTCATTGTGACTTTTGGTCTTCAATAGATGACTTCTAGTGTGGAGGTGAGTCCTAAATAAGAGGATTTCTAAGTTGTGACTTTTGTTCTTCCATAGGTGGTTTTTAGTGTGGTTGCTCAAAAGGAGCTAATATCAGTCTCATGGTTATGTTCACAAGAGCTTGTATTGGTCTCATATTGATGCTTATATGAATAGAATATTTTAAACGATTAACAATATAAAAAAGAAGAAAAAATATATAAAAGATTAGCAATATTTAATTATCATTAAGGCCTTATTAGCCTTGCCATACATCAACCCAACAATTTTTCAATGTCGCCACCCCTCACTAAACCAACTACAGTGCCAATAGAGTTTCCAACCTTGTCACCTTGACTTGATAAATATTTCATCAAGGTATCTTCTTGATATAACAAAGTGTACACCCAACACCACCTTCATTGTTATTTCCAAATTCTCGTTTCTATGGGAGAGAACAAGATTCTTGATTAATATTACCAACTTTAGACATAAATTAGCCCACTCTTCTTTTTGGTGAAAATTTGTTAGAGTTTTCTTCCTCAAGACACTAAGCTCTTCCTACAAAGCCATAATTTGAGGTCCCAAACACCCTATGTAACTTGTTGGACCTCTCTTCTTAAAGATGAAGGCCTCTTTGCATATAGAAGTAGCACATGAAAAATCCAATCCTTGAAAAGTTTAGATGACACTATTTTCTCCATCTTATGATTGAAATCTATAACATTTGATGTCTATGAATAGATTTTTTTAAAAGTTTTAGAACACAATAGGCCCAAGAACAAGCTTCACAAATTGTAATGTCTTAAGATGGAAAAATTGCTAAGATGTCTATTTGAAATCAGACAAATGTAGAAAAACATTTGAGCTCTCTGCATTAATCTTATGTAGCCATGCTTGCAAGAAAATCTCCATAGAAAAAACTATTTTGAAGCTAGAAAAACAACCACATGTCCATAAAATGAGTACTCTAATGAAATATAATTACCAAGTAAGGCAATTAATAGAAGAGATGTAGACAACCCACTTACACACTTGAGTGATATAATTACCCTTTCCCATATACTTGTATAAAAAATGAAACTCCAAAACACACATCACTAAGAATTAACCAATCATAACAAAAATGATTTCACTATCTTGTCAAGCTTCCTAGACAATATCACGATCACTAACAAAAATAAAAATAAAAATTAGAATTACTTAATTCTAACATTAACAATTAGATTTGCTACTTTCCTACACCCCTAAAACAATGAATAAGAAATATATCACCAAAGTCCTTGAGAAAGTCCAAAACCTAAACGTCTACAATTCTAACATAGATAAACAATTCTATTCAAATATATAAATATAATTTATAACAAAAGAATTTTCTCTCATTATTAAATTCTCAAACTCAATCAAACCAGCCCAAAAAACCTTCCACCATTGCCAACCTCTATACCTCATTATTAATCTAAAACCCAAAGAAGAAAAAACTACCCTTCACCACTTCCCCCAAGGAGGATAACTACCCTTCACCTCTTCCCCTAATGATCCTCCTAAAAACAGCAGCTGAGCACCAAGAAGAAATTTGTCCTGTTTGAAGTATGGACAAAGTAAAAGAGGTGGATGAAAAACCCATGGCCCCACAAATCCAAGGTTTTCATTAATGGTGGAGCCCACATTGGAAAAGAGGAGACATGTACGGACTACTTGACACTACAACTCACCAGTTACCTACATAAATATAATCGCATGTGCAACAACCCAACCTCCAAAGGAAAGGACAACAAACGATATTAATGGAAAGCAAGGTTGGCGTGATGTTAACCTCGCCTCGGAAGAGTCACTCTTTTTCCTAAATGCATATAATTTAGTGTACTTTTAATATATGCATTTTCCTCGCTTTTTAATTTACTTCACATCATTGCTTTTTATGTTGACACGTGTTATAGAGTTGGAGTAAGATATAGACATATTTTAAGTTTTCAGGATGGGAATTTTTTTAATATTTTTATTGTAGCTTTCAAGTGATCATGGTATGATTAAGTATATGTTTGGAGAACCTTCCAAATTGTTAATTTTTTAATATAAATATGGTGTTTTTAGTTGTAGAGGCAATTGTAGTTGTATATTTTTAGGTGTATTTATCTTCAAGGGGAATACTGTTTTTTGAACTATGTAGGAAGGAGATTTTTAGATTTTTTGGTTTCAGTTGAAGTCAAGTAAACAAATACATTCATTCACAAGCAACCGACCATTATATACGACTATTAGACCCTGCACGACAATTGGCCCCTCTCTTCTATAAGGTCATAAAAAAAAGCAATCTTTATTTAATACAAAAAAATGCAATCAACCATTATATATTTATAAGGTATGAGAATTGTAATGATCTTAGTTAACAAGGTGGGTATATATTTAATATAAAAGAGTACTTTTTGGAGAGAATAAATATTGGAATATTTATTGTAGCATGAATTTTTTAATATATCAATTCAATACTAATTAATCTTTAATTAAAAATTTAAAAAAATATTATTATTCAAAATACTAAAAACTCCTTAACTTAAATTTGATAGCCATTCACTTGTCAAATAATCAATAGTTATAATTTTTCAATATTTTAACTTTTTGATTTTTCCATCACATGGGTCATGGGAGTGGCAAGACTTTTTCTCTCAATATTGGTTAGAATCACATAGCAAATTGGACCCCATACATGTGCAATTAAAGTTTGATACTCACTTGAAGCTTATGTCTTATTATAAAGAATTTGTTGAGAAATATTGAAGTGAATTTAAATATAAAGATATCAACAATTTTAAAATATATATTAATATAAAATTATTAAAAAAATAACATATAAGTTTATAATATTTATTACATTTTTTAAAATTAGAAAAACAAACAAATGACCAAAACAATGAATGGTCCATTTTTCAAAATTAAAATTAAAAATTACATTCAAAAGTAACATAAATTTATTACCAAAAAAACGGTTTATATATATATGTAATAATTAAAATAATATAGTCTAAAAAGATACAACATCAAAATATGAGCCCATACTTATTTCAGATGATTGAACTTGAGTGATTAGAAAAGTGAAGACCTCTCTTTTAATGAAAAACTTAGACTCTAACAAAACGAGGTTTAAATCTCAAACCAAATTGATCCAAGAAGATACATTATGAAATCTTTCTTATGTCTAAATTTCAAGGAATATTAGCCCTCTTTTGATGTTATAAATCCTTGGTAATACAGGCGGGGCCCCAGTCCCCTATTATTGGCATCCTGCCAGCGGCTCACGGGTCAATGCCCCTAGTCTCCCCGTCCTGTGGGGTACCGAGGGCGGTCGCGCGCCACGGCCACGTTAAAAGTTTATTTCAAAGCAAGACTGCAGCTTTATAGGGGTCGCTACCCATTCCCAGCCTCTAAAAAATAAAAAATACATCCTTGGGTAATACACCTAATGCAATAATTTTTTATTCTACCTTCTATTTAATAAATGTATTTAAACTATCTATACTAGTTAAATATAAAATAATATTTTATATTAATCATCTCATTTATTATTATGAAAATAGAGTAATATATTATAAATAAGTTCGAATGAAACACATGTATACACATAAATAAATATGTATGTATATAAATAATGTAGAAACTCTTATATTAAAAGGTTTGGAACAAAGTGAAATGTTTTGGGTGTAGAGTTATTGGACAAAAAAGAGTAAAATTTGATTTTAGATCCTTACATTTAATTATAAATTATTATAAAAATATTATTTTTTTGATTTGATAAAAGTATTTAATATCAATTTTTAAAAAGAAATAATTGAATACAATCAAAGAGCTTGATATACTAAATAAACATGGTAATATATCACAAATAAGATGAGTGGAGTTTGAAACAGTGGCTAGAAAATATTAGACTACAGAGTGTTAAGAAAGCTACTGCCGGTATGTATGTACTAATCATGCTATAATCGTATAACCTTGCATGTATTCCTGTATTGGTGTTGAGGATGGACAGGTGAAGTTGGACAAGATACATACAGATGTCAATCCAACATATATGTTTATGAAGGCAGTGAATAGGGAGAAGCTGAGCTCCTCTTTAGCTTTAGTTGGCCTTCAAGGTTGAATTCAAGTATAATAGAGCAGCAGGGTCCAAGGTACTTATTTCCAGCAAGCAAGTGCAAGCAGTTGTTCAGGACTGCCTCCAAGTGGGAGATTGAAGCAGGTGGAACTTGACTGTGGGCCCAAGCGGGAGATTGTTGGTATGTGGGCGATCGATTATAAGTATACTCAGACACCCCGACATGGGATCTCACGGGGTCCTGGGGCCACATATTGGGTCCTATAGGTTCAGGCGGTACCGAGAGAAAATTTCCTCCTACTTTTTCGCATCATCACCGAAAAAGAAAAAAATCAACGAGAAAAGAAAAATCCGACTTTGTAGAACCCAAATCTGGAAGCTTCTAAGCTTGTTAAAAAGGGGTTCGGATGGGCGTTACAATATGATGAAAAACATTATTATTCGCAAGATTGTAATAGGTTTTTTGCACTGGATAATCAAATCATTGGATGGTTGCGGTTTGGTGGATGTAGTCTGATTGGGGTGGAACCACGCAATTCTCTCGTGGTTATAATTTATTCTTAAGTGTGGCTTAGTTTCTCGCTTATTAATTAAATCTACATTTAATTGTTAGATATCCCACAATTTAACTCAACAAAAGGGACATATTAGTTGTTTTTAATTATTTTTTCAATTTTATATTTTTAATTAAATAATATTAAATTATATTAAAATAAGAGACCTTGTAAAGATTCAAAGTTTTAACATGATCGTATAAGTTTTACTATATACAATAATATTATAAGAGAGACAAAGATGATATATAAGTTGTTTATAATAATTATAGAAATTTTATCATGACATTAATGGTGTGCACAATCCTTCTACAATTTGTTGATTAACTTGGAGTTAAAGATGTTTGCTTAGTTATATAGTGAAGCTTAGATTATATGGTGATCTTCTCATAGTAAATGAACAAAATACTTGTAATTTGGGATACCACTTAAAGGACCGAGAGTTCTTTTAAATTCAATTTAGTTGGTGTGAAGTAAGCATCAACAAAGTCTATATATAATGATAAATTAAAGTGGACACACATATTAGAGTTGGAGAAAGATGCTTAGTTGTGTAGTGAATCTTGCATTGTATGGTGATCACCTAATAGTAAATGCAAAAATCAATTGCAAATTAGGATACCACTTTAAAGGACTTAGAGCTCTTTTGAACTTGGAAATTGATATGAAGTAAACATCAACAAATTTTAGTCTATATGAGAATGAATTAGAATGAACATAAATTTAAGACATAGAGATGTTCATTTAGTTATATAGTGAAACTTATATTATACGCGAGTAGTAAATGAAAAAATGTTTTTAACTTGGGATATCACTTCATAGAATTTAGAGCTCTTTTGAACTTGGAAGTTGCTATAAAGTAGACATCAACAATTTTTTTAGCCCATACAAGGACAAATTAGAATGAACACAAATGTCAAAGTTAAAGATGCTTAGTTATATAGAGAAATTTAGATGATATGATGATCTCCTTGTAGTAAATAAAAAAAAAAATCTTATATCTTGGAATATTGCTTTATAAGAACTAGAGCTCTTCTAAACTTGGAAGTTAAGTAAACACCAACAAAATTCAGATTACAAACTTCTCTTTTATTTAAATACACCATTTATATTGAAGATAAAAGATAAGAAATTTTATATGGATGTAAACATAATAGTTTACATTTACATAATAGATCTTGTTGAGAGATTTCTAAAATGAATAAGATACAATGTTGAATCACACTCTTCCTATCGCTGAATTCTTCCTCTACAACCATTTTAGAACAATGAACATATATTATTTGCACATTTCATTCAATAATATATCTTATATGGAATTGATAATTCAATTTTTTGACTATTAATTAAATGTTATTGGAATCTTTATATTTGTATCTATTTTACATGAGATGAATTTTTGTCTCACACTTCTTATATATAAAATACCAAGAATATAATAATGAAAAAAACAAAAACTTTGTTAATATCACAAATTTATATTTTTACATCTATTACAAAGTTAGTATAATATTTGCCAATTTACAATGCATTCTTTTTGACTTATATGCTTCCCAATCTTATTGCAAAATATGACTAGGAAAATTATCTTCTTTATCTTTATCTTTTTGTCCTATAAGTTTCCCAAACTTTTTTGTAAAGTGATTGATAGAATTAATTTCTTTAAATTTATCTTTATCTCCAATCTTTATATTTGATGAAAAGATTAAGATAATTAAATATTTGTTTAATTACTATGAATGAGAAGGGAGAAATATTAACTTAATTAAAATTATTTAATATAGATAGATAGAAGAATTAATAAGAATAATGATGAAATGATAAGGATGAAAATACATTAGTTGTTTTTAGGTGTCTACACCTTGTATCTAGATTAGGCGATACTAAAAAGTACTCTAAAGAGACTATTGGTGTGTAGAGTGAAGCATGATAACTTCCTTGATAATTAATCAATTCTTGTTGTTAATGAACAAAAATGGAGACATACCATGCATAGACATAAAGTGCCTAAATGATAAATCGACATATAATATTTACTAATATAAGTTCTATAATGCTTTGATATGAAATTTCAATACTACGATCTTGATAATCAAGCAATATAAACTAATGGTTTAGGATTGTCCTTAAATGCAAGATCTAGATGCTTAATAAAAAGTGTTTTTGGATGTATGTTGAAGAGTAAGATTTCCACCGACGAGGGTCTTGGTTCGATTGGTTAAAACATCTTATTGTATGCATTATGTCATGAGGTCCAGTCTCCCCTTTCCTTAAAAACATTAATTTAAAATATAAAAACGAAATGAATTTGTATTAAAATTGAAGTAAAGTAAAATGACTAATAAATCCACATCAAAATTAATATATACATAAGACATTGACAGACTAAAACATTAAACAATATAATTATAATTCCCTTAAAACAGATTAAGAATCTTCAATGTATCTAATTTTCCTGGAAGGACCGTGGAAGTATCTTTCCACCACGTAAAAATGAATTATCTAGTAACAACATAAGCACCTGATTGATCAGGTATACATATTATATCGTTTAAAAGATAAAAAAAAATGAGAAATTGAATGCATGTACATAAACGGTGCGGTAAATGCGAGGGAAGCTCAAAAACGGAGACACGATAACATGCATTTGGATTCCAAGCCGTCCGGCCATCAGTCCACATCTTTAATCACACGGCATTTCACCGTCTGTTGTGGATTCTCGAAAAATCTAATTCTAAATCACATCTAAATCTAGAATCTTTCCATATATATGGACACATTGTGCCTTCATTGCCTTTGCCTTCACTTCTGTTGGCATTGGATTCCAAGATAGGAAGTGAGGACCTGTTCTGCTAAATTCTCGACAGCTGCCATTCTGACTACTTGGTTGTACGAATTTGTAGTCAATTTAGCCCCATTTTAGCTAGTTTTGGGGATTATTCTTCATGTCTTTTGGCAATTTTGCAGTGTGCAATTCTCTTAGTCCTTATTTTCATAATGGTGTGTAGTTTCTTTTCTACATAGGTAATGCCGTAATGGTACTAAGACCAATTTGTAGTTTAATTTTTGTGTTTAAAGCAATCATACATCTGGATTCCTGATCAAGATGTATTACCCTTCACAGGCTTCCTATGCTCTTTTCTCATTTCTTGAATTGTCTTCTTGCTGAATAATCATCTAAACTCGGCATGCTCAGAAGGATTCATATTAGTGCTAACCCAAGCATACAACTTTTCTCAATGGTTACATTTCAATTCTATTATCTGAGAGGTTTATGAAACTCTGCAACCATGAAAAATATACCACATCCGTTCCCTTTCATTACTTTAAGAGTTCCTTTTGTCTGCAATATTATCAAGATCCAGATTTTCCAAATTATCAAGATGGAGAGGCTTAAATCTCATATAAAGAGAGGGATAGGTTTGAAATAGTTAAAATATGGAGTTAAGTAAGGGACCAAATCATTTGAGTTTATTTTGAAGCCAAAACTAACAAGATCGATTGAAGCTACACTTGAGAAGATCTAGATCTTCATAAGTTGATCCACAAATAATACAAAGGAAGACTGGAGTGATCCCCAATCTATCTAATCTCATAGCTTTCAAAATTCATAAGTTATTCTTCATTTCAGTAGTTGAGAAGCTGAAAACACAGCAATCGAAAAAAAGGAGGCAGATTCTCGAAAAGCCCTTTGTGCAGGATTGAAAAAAAAAACGGTTTCCAAAAAATGTTTATGAAGGAATATCTGCAATTAAAATGCCCAAGTGAGACGGATTTGCAGATATAAACGTGCCAAATCCAGGGTCCCTTCCAACAGATCTGCAGGATTGGGAAGTTGTTATCATGGGTTTGAAGTCTGTAGCTTAGCATTTTGAAATTCAAATTAGTTCCCAGTATCTATTTCCATGAGATCTCAAAACAAGCCAACAAAAAAGAGTTTCCAGCGCTGAATTTATATTCAGGCCAACAGCCACACATGTTAAAGTATAAGTACAATAGTTTCATCCTTAGCTTCTAGACTCTATTTTGTAGGTTTTTTACTGGAAATTCTTTTATAAATTTGTAAAAAAAGTTGGGTTTCATCTGCCATCACTCTGAGAGTTAAAACACTTGTTAAAGCCTGTTCTCCTGATTCCCTTCTGTGATCCCCTTCATTGCGCTCCACTCTGGGAAATTGGGACAGTGGAAGGTTGGGGTCAGGTTATGGAGGAGGGCAAAGTTATGATGGGTATCGTGGTGGCGTTGGTGCTGCCAGGGGCCGTAGCGGTGGTGGTTGGAATAACAGTCACAGATCTGGTGGTGAAGAGTGAGGTTTACGTTGCACAAGCACCCAACACAAGCCTCGTAAAAAATCGTTTGTATTGACAGAAGAAAGAAGAAGCAAAAATTTCACACAAAAATGCTCAACAAACGTACAGCTGAGAACTGTTGTTTTATAATACTAAGCACTAATCTATATACATGTTTCAAAATGAAAATCTTTCCATTCTGACAAATCAAAACAAATACAAAACCCATTCACTAAAACATTCTTTATAAATCTGCAAATATTAAAACTATTTTCAATCGCAAAACCATACAGCAAATCTGACAAAAAAAATGCACCTGTTTAAATTTTGAATCAGCGTATTTTCGTTGTCAAAGACTGCACAACACTTCAGAAACTCCCAGTGTTTTTCCCACACATTCGCAATTTGCAAACTCATAAAATGTATTTATAAAACCTTGGATTTTTCTTTTTTTTTTTTTTTCGGATGGTATATAAGAAATAAGATTAAGATAATCAGATATTATTGAGTTTTTATCAAAAAATCTCATAATCATATTTTGTTTTTACCATCGCAATTGTGTAATAATGCAAATTATTGGTCTGTTAGTCAATTTGGGTAATGTGAAAACACTAATTAACTACACCACTCTTCCACTAAAACAATTATTTCGATGCCAAACCAGAAAGATGCATTATGCATTCAATAGTCTCCATAGTCAAGTGGCATAGTAAAAAGCACTACCCACTACAAATGCACTATGCAGGAAGAGTGTTCAAATCCGAATAGATGAAAAAACCATAGAATATTCAAATTGATTACATCATCCAAAATATGACTGTAGTCATCGATTGTCCAATAGAATTTGACAAAATGTGTGTGAAAAATATTAAATAAATATGACATAAAAATAAACTTTAGAAAAATTTGTACCCATAGTTTAATTCGTCACTTCTATTAGTTGGTATTTGCAAACAAAATAGACCTAGGTGAAAGCATAAGTATACCTGCCACCGGCAGGAACTAAAAAGACAAATATTTGTTGAATAGAAAAAAATAATAACTTTTAGTTTATTATCAAACACAACTATTAACAACTAATAAAATAAAAAAATATTCACTCTAGCAAGAGTAAGTGATCTAACCTCCACAACCATCGTTAATACGTAGCATTGCTTATTTTTCTTCGTCAGCTAGTTTTTTAATCGTTTAAAAGAAAAGGCAGCGGAAGACAGTGCAAATAACAGCTTTATGTACAGGTACTTCTCCCCACTCGACACTGACCTTAGTCGGCCGGTCGCACCTTATCGACTTTGCCTCAATTGTTCATCACAAATTATATGCCCAACACTACCAACATTAATAATCCTTCCCACAATCTAATCGAACCCAAACCATGCCAAACTTGTCGTGTATCCTACTCTTTTCCTATTTCATGGCTTTTAGCTTCCAATCGAATGCTCATTCTCTGGGAATTCACAAAACCCAATCTGCACATATACATAACAGCTTATCAGCATATACAACATTCAAAGAGCAGCCACACCCAGTAATCGTAGTACCTGGTACAGGAGGAAACCAGGTAGAAGCTAGGCTGACTGCAGATTATAAACCTAGTGGTCTGTTTTGCAGGAGGTGGCGTTGGGAGAAGGATTGGTTCAGAATATGGTTTGACGTCTCTGTGATTGTGCCTCCATTCACAGAATGCTTTGCTGAGAGGATGAGCCTTGTGTATGATAACCATGAGGATGAGTACATTAATGCCCCTGGAGTGGAAACCAGAGTGCCTTATTTTGGTTCGACCAAAGGGATGCAGTACTTGGACAGTTGGACCCAAACTTCAAGTATTTTCTCCGTTCCATTCTTCTCATTTTTTGTCTGGCTTTTTACAAAGCATATTTTGTCATGTTTAGAGTAAGGTTATTAATGCCTTGCGATCCTTTAAATAATCGACAAGGGATTGCCCTTGCTAAGTGCCGTCTGAAGTTCAGTACAGGCATATACACAAAAATTCATTGAAAATAGTAGATGGACCCATCAGAAGATAGAATATGTAAACTGTGTAACTTAAATGAAGTAAAGGACAAAGCACTTGTCTTTTAATTAGTTTTTATCATTGATTAGAAAGCTTCTAGAAAAATCCTGTTCATAAATTTTTGTATTAATGTTTCAGATCATATTCTATGATCCATCATCAGTAAGAGGAGAGAATAAAATGTCTGTTGCAACTTTTTGTTTCTTGTGCTTCTAGAACCCTCTTATTATGGATACCTTCTTCCTATTATTTTTTAATCTAGATCTACAATACACATCTTATTCTCTCCTCATCCTGATTACATATCATGGAGTGTGGTCTGAATTGTTGCTACAAAAATTTATACACAATTTTCTGCCAGAAGCTTTTTAATCAATTCCAATAGACTGGAAATACCATGTTTTTAGTCTCTACAATGATATTAGGCACAATAATACATTTAATTTGCACTCACAACCTTGTATATGATTTTCTTTGGTCAAGACAATGAAATGACACTTGTGGAATTTATTTTAGAACAAGACTCCCATAGAAACCATCTTCTAAACAAGCAAGTAAACATGCTTTGGCATGCCTTGCAGACCATTTTCGCCTAGAAGGCAATGAGATTGTGTGATTTATTTGTAGAAATCCTTTGCTCTTTGGGTTAAATGCTGTATATGATTTGGAATGTTGTATGAAGTCCACAGGAGCATTTCCTACTATGCTTAACCACCTGTGCACATTCACAACACATATTGTTTGCACATTGTACCAAGAGGTGGGAGCAGGACAGTTGCAATGCAAAAAATAAGGGTGCTTAAAACAGGCCAATGTGACTTGTGAGAACCCTCATTTGGGAACAAAGAGACTTTTTCACTTTACTTTTAGGTGAATCCAATCATAACTCTGCAGTTAAGTGTGCTTGGGCAAGTGGTGCTGAGATGATAATGCAAAGCTAAGACTATTGAGTTTTATACCATTTACTATGGCGGGATTGATTCCTCCACAGATTAGGTGTAACTTTAGTGTTACCAGGAAAACCAGGCTTCCAATGACAGGTATGTATTCTGGATCACCTGGCCTCCAATGCTAGGTATGAATTCCCTATGCTTTTACTGTTCGCAGGGCTGGGGATATTCCTCCTGCAGTTACCTGTAATCCCTGGGTCAAGGAAAGGGAATTCCTTCTGCATTTAGATGTAATTCCTGGGTCAAAGTAATCATGTGGATTTCTGTGAGACGTGGATAAGCCCTGTTAGAGAATTTCTCAGCAGCCCCATACTTATAACTCTAACCATCTGTTAGAATTTGAGCCTTGAGCTTAACCAGCACAAAATAAATAAATCTGGAAATGAACTTGATACCAACTTGAAGCATGCAACTTTTTGAACTGTGTATTCTGGTCTTTAGGGCCTGATACCTAGCTTCAACGTTTTCCCTATTTTACTTACAATGAGGAGTTCCAAATATTATAGCTTTCTATTCATATCTGGCCTTGGAAGTTACTTCTATCTTTGGTGTGCACAATATCACCTGCAGCTCAAGCAGCCATGTATGTGAGTCTCTGTTCAATGGAGGTCAACTTGGTACTATCAGCAGTTATGACTTCCTCCTAGACTCTGTTGACATTCTCACTTTTTTTCTATGACAAATTTTGTCAACTCCAATTGATAATCAGGAAGCTTGAACATGAGAATGATGCTGTTGCCAATCATTTGTAGTTTTGATATTCCAACTGATGCTGATTCTTAAGAGAAACAAGGGACACATGCATGATAATTTCCTGCATGATATAAATTAACAATCTGCCCTATAATCCTGTTTTGGTCTTCTAGCCTCTTTCTTTCCTTCTGTGCTATTCATTTGTATCTATCGTTTAAACAATTTATGCTTACACTCTAGAATTGTTGGAACACCTACAAAATGTTTTTCATCTTTTAAGTTTTTGTTCTGCATTTTCAGTTCATGACATGGCATTTGCTTAGTTGAAGCCCTTCAATTTTATCCCAATAGTAGAAACACTTGGCAGCTTCAGTTTATTCTTCCTCACAAGTTTCACAATTCTTTTAGGCTTTTAGCTGTCATGCAGAACTCTGCAATCTTATAGTATCATATATTGCTCCAGACACACTGTTATTGCAAGTCATTCAATTGACTGCATTTTTTATTAACTTGATGACTTCCATAGATGGGAAGCAGCAACATTTATCATCAACAAACCTTGAGTCAGTTCATAGTTCTGGATGTTGATTGACATTGCTGCAATTCTACATTTGCAAGCCTGAACATCCAATCTTTAAATTAGCCCCTTGAAATTTTATTTTTTATTTTAGATTAAATTTAGGGGTTCTATATAAGGGGTCCCTACCCAACTATTATCAATCTGAAGAATTACAGTACTTAACATCTACTACATACTGCATTGTGTGAAATAAAAACAAATTATACTATCAGATTTACTGTGAGATCTTAGAACCATATAAGTTTGAAATTGATTTATAGCAATTTCCTTATGGTTCTTGACTTGCTTCCAAGTTCCAACCATCTGCATCCTCATCCTCCTCACATTCTGACAAAAACAGTGAAATGGAAACGGACTAGTAAACTGACTGTAAAATTCAATGTTCAATGCCCTATTCCTCTGTCTGAGATAAAACATTAGGTCAAGCTGCTTGCAGTATCCTGTATAGCGTTGGGACCATGACTATTGTTTTTGTTTGCTCTGTGCTGTTCTTCAAAGGGCTATTAGCTTATTGCATCAAGGGCCTATGCATCAGGAAATATCTCTATCCTTTCATTTATACTAGAGGACCATCTATTCAAAATCCATGGATGCAAGCTTTGCTAGAGTGGGCCACAAATTACTAACTTACAAATCAAAGCTTTTTTAGCAAAATTTCTCTTCTCCATACTAAACTTTTTAACCCAGTTGCAGACGAGGAGTAATATCTGAGCTGGGTATGAGATTAATGAGCCACATTTGTTTAAACAAACCTGCAAATGGAAACTTATCCAGTGGCTTGTGGGCAGCATCGGTTTCGAACCGCTGCTTTCCTTTTGCATTACTAGGATTCTTTTTCTCTGCCGGCTCTCCATCTCTATGCAGCATAGCCTCCAAGCCTAGTTTGCACAATTTCACAAGGGCCACAGGTGCCTTGAGATTTGAGAGAGATGAGCCCAAGCATTTCGTTGTACCATCCCAAAAATCTGCTACCACCATCTCATCATCTGCACCTCCCTTCACGTGATTCAGAACATTCTCTGATGAGTTTGCTACAGAAAAATCAGGCTTAGGGTTTGCCATGGGAAGAGCGGGAGTTGTCATTTGGAAATTGTAGAGCCTTTCTTTTTGGCACATTATGCCTTTGGATTTTTACATAACACCACTTTTCAGATGTTAGTTTAAAATGTCTCTTTTCTATATTTGTAGTGGTGATGCTTGATGATCTTACTTGATAACGTGTCATATATTTGTAATTTTGGTCAACCATGGCTATCAAGTTATCAACAGATTTTATCTCATTTTACATTTCTGAGAAGAGAGAAGATCATTAAGTGATTTGGTGTAATCTCAGTGCCATATACACATAGTTCTCTGTAATGTCCAATCATATTGTATAGGTGACAGGATTACTTTTAGAATGTTTTGGAATCCTGGATCACTATCAATGGCCAGCAAGTGATGATAAACAGTCATAATGCAACAGGTTGCTGGTAACAAACAAAATATCTTATTTGTTAACATGTTAAATCTTCAGGGTTAACACATTTGTAATAGACTTTTCAGTTCAGATAGTTATGGCAGTTAAACTGTTCTTCCGCCTATAGAATAAAGGTGTAAACATTTCTTCAGAATGTGATTTTCTTGATATGCAATAGAATATACTTTTCTATTCTGCTCTTCCTGAGCTGTCATGTCCCCTTCTAGTTGACATCTCTCAGAGCACAGGATTAGCCTATTATGCGACCCTCGTAGGCTGATAGATTGGATAGAGGGTCTTGATGGAGCTTGGTTCAGCTTCAGTTGTCAGTAGTTGATCAGTTGGCTTTCGTTTGGGCTCATTCAGACACTTCTAGCCTGAGTTGCTATTTTTAGCAGCATCTGGCACTCAGCGTGGGACCCCTGCTATTTTTAGCAGTATGGATTGATAGCGTTCAGAATCACTTCTTTATTCGTCAGCTTCAGATGGCTCGTGCATCGGGTGATTATTGAGAGAGATATTAATATTTAATTGATTTAATTAAATATTAATTATTGGAGTTTATAATATAAAGTTATAATAATATTATATTATAACTTAAGTGATTTTGGCTGAGGGGTCACCCATCATGGAAGGGGACGTTTTTAATTATATTTTATAATTAAAAATTTGTCAGGAGACTATGGAAATATTAAAAATAAAAAGTTCGAACTTTTTAATGCTTCCCTATTATTAAGGAAATCACACTTTTCAGTGTGTATAAGGGTTTGCATTGGAATTCGAGCCCATTATGTTATTGAAGATTGAAAATTGATCAAGTCTTGAGCAGAGCACGGAAGCCTAGGGTTTCAGTCTCAGAGCATTGGGGAACGAGCCATCTCTAGTGAGAGCGATTCAGAGGGTGTGAAATATCATCCGATTTATTGCCAGGCAGAGGGATTTCTTCACTCAGAAGAAATTACAGAGCTTCACAGAGGTTATACCTTCAGGGTTATCAGAGAGATTTTCATCCAGAAGAGTTTTCAATAGTAAGGCGCCTATTTCCTTTGGATCTGGAGATCCTAGTAAGAGCCGTACATTTCATGTTATTTGTTGCTGTTACCAGGCCGTACTTCTACTGTACCTGGCCGTACCATTTCAGGAAAGCCGTACTTTGTCTACAGAGCAAAACGCCTTCATCTTAGGCAGTCAGGCTTCATTATCAAGGGCGCATATCTCAGTAGTAGTGGATTCTTCCTCCTAGCGCAAGGGAAAGCTATCAAGCATCTCAGCCGTACCATTACCAGAAGTTCATTTATTGCTGCAAGAAAAATCAGGTTTTTATCAAATAAAGTGTTGCCTTTTTGATTGCATGTAACTGGATCTTTATTGTAATCATCTTAGAAGTTTATTGAATAGACCGGCAACTGGAGATTCAATAATTTCAATCATTTCCGGAGTTGTGTTATTTAATTTGAATTTATTCAGTATTTCTTTTCAAAAATCGCAATTTCAATATTTATGCAAAAACACCAAAAACTGTAAAAAAACGCAAAAACAAACAAAACATTCAGATTCAGAGTTTAAGGGAAACAAGGGTTTCTACAGTGGTATCAGAGCTAAATCCTGCCATCCTGAGGGTTTAGCAGTCTATGCAGCCAGAACAGATTGGGTCTCACAGGTATTACACACGCAGACGTGCTCTGATTGATAGGCAACAGAGTTTGAGCAGGCAGCTGGGAAACATGGCTGATAGAATAGATGTTCCTAGAACAGAGATTCCTCAAAACCCTAGAGATCAGGACGATGCAGAGGTTTTGCATGCACTCAGAGATTTACGTGCAGGTCAACGGCAGTCAAATGATGTATTGCAGTAGTTGACAGTGGCACTTCAGAGATTGGGTACTCCGAGGAGACCGTCACCACATTGTGACGATGAGAGGAGTGAAGCAGGATCTCGCAGGGCACCTAGGACAGCCTCACGGACAGCAGATAGGCCCACTAGGCCTACTTTTGTGAGACAGGAGGCCGAGGAGGCTATTGCAGGTGAGGAGCATGAGGAGTTGTTCGCTGATACGCTTATGGCAGCGAACGAGGAGTGGGAGTTGGTACCACCTGAGGTCAGAGAGAGGATTTCTTTTGACCGTTTTATTACACAGAGGAGAGAACATCATAGAGGTCGACAGGATTGGAGACCTAGACAACAGAACAATGACCTAAAACATGCAACAAACAGGCTCAACCTAGCGATGTTCGATGGTAGTGGCAAGGTGACAGCCCAGGCATGGATTAGTAAGTTAGATACATTCCTCACATTACGTCTGATGGCTGAGAGAGATGCTATCCGATATGCAGCACTGCATCTTGAGGGAGTAGCTTACAACTGGTGGCACCACGGGATGGTGACGTTACAGCATGATCGGATCACATCCTATCAGGAGTTTGTTGACAGGTTGGTAGAGCGGTTTGACAGGAAGGATCCAGAATCCTACTTCAGAGACTTGGCTCAGTTGAAACAGAGTGGCAGTTTGGAGTCCTATATTGGTGACTTTCAGAAGTTATCAATCATGGTTCCGAACATTTTAGAGAGGCGATTGGTAGTGCTCTTCATGGAGGGATTGACAGAGCCATTGAGAGGTTGGATCAAAGCCTTTGATCCTCCTTCATTACAGGAAGCGATGAAGAAAGCATGGAGTATGGAGTTGGCGCACCTTCCAGTAGATTCAACTCCAGAGGTTCTTCATCTTTCAGGGACAATAAGGGTTTTAACAGAAACAGAGAGAAGTCTGATTTTAACAAAGAAAAATCAGATTTTAAGAACGATTCAAAGGGTAAATCAGCAGCAACACCTTTGGATCGAGAGGCCCTTAACGATCTACGTAGGAAGAAGCTCTGCTTCTACTGCAAAGGTCCCTATGACGCCAATCACGATTGCCCATTAAGACCTAAGGGCAAGGCAAATCGAGTGATGTGGGCGTACTACGAGGATTCAGAGTCAGAAAATTTCGAACAGCAGGAGAGTTCTGAGGATTTAGAGTCAGAGGCTTCAGAGCCTAAGGCAGAGACAGAGTCAGAACTTCAGATACAGGAGGTACGCTTATCTAGCATTCAGCAGGAGGGCTCATTCAGGATTCGTGGTGTGTTAGCAGGACAGAGGGTCATTACCCTTCTTGATACAGGAGCTACACACAATTTCATAGATGCTAGATTCGTTGAGAAACGCGGACTCATCACTGAGGAGTTCGAGGGCATTAGGGTTAAGGTGGCCGACGGATACACACTTAGGTGTGAGCGCATGATTAAGGATCTCCCTCTACACTTGAACAATTATGAGTTCAAGGCTGATTACTATGTAGTTAACATGGGAGATATTGATTTGGTCTTGGGTATGAAGTGGCTTCATTCACTTGAGGAAGTCACTCTTCGTCTCAAGGACATGGAGATCCGTTTTGATGTTGATGGGAAGACACACATACTAAAAGCAATTCGGGACAGCAACATCGAAACAATCTCTTTTCGTCGGATGGAGAGGCTCATGCGTCACGACATGGTAGAGTGGGCTGCCGAGTGCACATTGGCACCTATACAGGAGGGACAGCAGAAGACTGAATATCATCCCGACATATAGCAGTTGAGAATCAAGCATGACAAGGTATTCAGTGATATTCCTCCAGGGAGACCTCCAGACAGGGGCATTGAGCACATTATTGAGCTTGAGGAGGGCGCTAAGCCCGTTATGATTACGCCCTATAGACATCCTAAATGGCTGAAGGATGAGATCGAGAAAATGATCAAGGAGTTACTTGCTATGGGTCACATTCGGCCTAGCAAGTCACCATTCGCTTCTTCAGTTGTGTTGGTAAAGAAGAAGGATGGCACTTTACGCATGTGTATTGACTATAGAGTCTTGAATAAGAGGACGATCAAAAACAGGTATCCGATACCTCGTATAGATGAGCTGATTGATGAGCTCCATGGTGCATGTTACTTCACTAAAATCGACTTAAGGTCAGGGTATCATCAGATCAGGGTTCGTGAGCAGGACATCGGGAAGACTGCCTTCCGTTGTCATTGTGGGCACTTCCCGTTGTCATTGTGGGCACTTCGAGTTTGTAGTGATGCCATTTGGGCTCACTAATGCGCCAACTACTTTTCAGTCTACGATGAACAGGGTTTTTCATTCACTGCTGAGGAGATTTGTGTTGGTTTTCTTCGATGATATTCTTATATACAGCAGGACATGGCAGGAGCATTTGGCTCACTTGGAGACCATGTTGAGTATTTTGGAGAGGGAGTCCTTGTACGCCAAGGAATCCAAATGTGATTTGGGGATGACCAAATTGTTATATTTAGGTCACATTATCAGTGCAGGAGGAGTGCGGATGCATCCTGAAAAGATCCACGCCATTATTGACTGGCCTACACCGACAAACCTAACACAGTTGAGAGGGTTTCTAGGGTTGTGTGGGTTCTACCACAGATTTGTGAATGGTTATTCACGTCATGCAGGCCCTATGACAGATTTACTGAAGAAGGGTGCATTTATTTGGACTCCTGAGGCACAGGAGTGTTTTATGAGATTTAAGGAGTTGATGACTACATGCCTTGTTTTAGCACTACCAGATTTTACGAAGCCTTTTGAGCTTCAGTGCGATGCATCAGGTGAGAGCATTGGTGCGGTGCTTATGCAGGACAAGCACCCGATTGTGTATGAGAGCCGTAAACTCAGAGGGCCAGAGAGACTTTATAGCATATATGATAAGGAGATGCTCGCTATCATGCATGCCTTAGCAAAATTCAGGTAGTATCTTGTTGGCAGCAAATTTTGCATCAAAACTGACCATAACAGTTTGAGACACTTCTTAGGGCAGCAAGATCTTAATGATCGTCAGCAGAAGTGGGTCAGTAAATTACAGGCATATGACTTTGATATCTCTTATATCAAAGGTACACAGAACGTAGTAGCTGATGCTCTTTCACGCAGGCCTTATTTGAGCTCTATGGTTCACATTTCCGAGGATTGGAGGCATATGATTGTGGCAGAGTATGCCAAGGATACTTGGGCTTCCAGTGTGGTTGAGGGATCGACGATTGATACCAGGTATACACTTGTGAATGACTTGATCATTTACAAGAACAGGATTTACTTGATCCCAGGTTCAGAGGTGAAGAACATAATCATGTGAGCCTTTCATGATGTACCGATTGCAGGACATCTCGGGTATTTTAAAACCTATAGACAGATACGGGAGAGATTCACATGGAAAGGACTCAAGGCAGATGTTCTTCAGTACGTGCGTGAGTGCCCTGTTTGTCAGCAGAACAAGCAGGAGAACACGTACCCGGCAGGTTTATTGCAGCCACTTCCGATTCCTGACAGGAAGTGGGAATGCCTGTCGATGGACTTCATTACGGGCTTGCCTAAAGCCCAGGGGCAAGATTGCATATATGTGGTTGTAAGGCATCTATTTTTAACAGCGGGAGTAAGGGCGCTTTTGATGCAATCGCTCCATCTGCATCGACTTCTGCCTCAAACCGCATTCAAAAACCGTCCTACGATGTATTCGTCAATCATCGTGGACCAGATGTCAAATACACCTTAGCTAGTGTTCTGTATGGTATCCTTATTGGTATGTCACTCTCTGTTTTTTTGGATTCGCAAGAGTTAGAATATGGTGATTTCTTGCCCCAAGCAATAGAAGCAGCAATGGCCAGCGCTTTGGTTCATATAGCTATTTTTTCAAAGAGCTATGCAGAATCACCCTGGTGTTTGGCAGAGCTCGCGTATATGCTTGGATCTGGCGCCAAAATTATTCCTATTTTCTACCATGTAGAGCCCACTGATCTCAGATATATAGATCAAGGGAAAGGAATGTATGTTGATGCCTTCAAGAATCATGAGCAGAAGGGTAGATACAGCATAAAACAGCTTCAGGAGTGGAAGAGGGCACTCCACCACGTCTCGTTTTACAATGGTCAAATCATCAAAACTAATGAGTAAGTATCACACATTTGGCCTCTCTATCTTAAAAAGTGTTTATTTTTCTCTCATCTATATTTTGTATTTTGGCATTAGCACCTGATTGTATTCTGATTTTTCAATATTTTTACCTGTTCAGGGATGAGATGAGGCTGCTGAAGAATATTGTGAGTTTTGTTTTGAAAGAAGTAAATAATAATGTGCCATTAGTGGTTGCAAAACATCCAGTCGGTTCGGAAGAAATAGTGGAAGACTTTAAGGTGAATACTCTCCGATCTGGCCATGGTAATGAAGATTCACAAATCATAGGGATTTGGGGCATGGGTGGTTCTGGCAAAACCACCCTTGCAAAAGAGTTATACAATCAAAAATCTTCTTCGATGGAGAGATCCAGTTTTGTGTTTAATGTTCAAGATGCCGCAACCAAAGGCCTGTTGCATGAGAAGCAGAAAAACCTCCTCAGTGACCTCGGCGTCCAATGTTCATCATTTGACAACATTGAAGAAGGTATGAGAAATCTTTCAAGGGGTTTGAGATCTGTTAGAGTATTGATTGTTCTTGATGATGTGGATAATATGGAACAACTGAATGCTTTGTTGCCCACAAAAGACAGCCTTGAAAAGGGTAGTCTTGTCATTGTTACCACACGGATACGTGGCATCCTTGAATCTTGGGGTATCTCTTCCATATATAAAATGAGACAATTAAATCAATTGCAAGCAGAGCAGCTTTTCTGTTGGCGCGCTTTCCTAAAACCCTGTCCACATGATGGATTTGAGAAACTTGTTGAACAATTCTTAAAAGTATGCAATGGATTACCTTTGTCTATCAAGGTATTTGGAGCAGAGTTATATGGTGAGTTCCACAAAGAGCAGTGGGAGTCACAGCTGCATAAGATTTCCAAAACATTGCCCGATGATATCAAGCAAATACTCAAAATAAGTTATGACACGCTTGATGATGAAGAAAAAAAGATGTTCCTTGATGTTGCATGTTTCTTCATTGGAGAAGATATTAGATTGACCATTGAAGTATGGAATGGAATGGAGTGGAGTACTGTACGAAGTTGGCAAAGGCTCTTGCACAGGTGTTTGGTTGAGCTTGACAATGAAAATCTTATAAGAATGCATGACCACTTAAGAGATTTGGGAAGAGACATTGCAAATACACAATCACCTTACCGCCTTTGGTTTCCTCAACAAATTATTAATGTTCAAGAACAGGTAAAACAAAATAGCCTCACATAATAGAAGTGAAAGTGATTATTCTTTTATTGTATCACTAATCAATACAAAACAAACTTTTTTATTCCACACTAATGTTTGAGTTCATAAATTTTTTTTAATTTTATAATTAAATAGTTATCTTAAGAAATTTCTGAGTAGCCAAATCTATTTTATTTACAAACAACTTAAAAATTTACTTTGGCTTGTTAGATATGTATTTGAATAACCAATAAGTTTATTACAACTTAACAATTTACTTTGGCTTGCTAGATATGTGTTTGAACAACCAATAAATTTATTTTGATATTAGTCTTAATTATTGTTTTTTTATTTTTTCCTCTTTAGAAAAGAATGGGCATTCAAGGAATAATTGCAACCTCAAATCAAATAATTTGGGTAATGTTTGTCCAAATCTTTGGTTTCTCTACTTCCTTCTAGTAATTTTAATCATTTTTGAAGTTTATAGCTTTATAATTTTATTTTATTTCTGAATATTTCAAGTTATTTGTATCTAGGGAATGCTAAAAGAAATTAGGGAGGCTAATGAGTTTAGCATTCGCATTAATGACGGGAAACTCATGGTTAACACAACTGGAGGAATTTGGCCGCTCGAACCCTCTTTAATTGGACTAAAATATTTAGTGTTTAATGGAGATTATTTTAATCAAGTAATGGGTGATATATCAAGAGACCTGGTTTGGCTTCGTTGGTTCCAAATTGGCCAACGAAATCTTCCGTCAAGGTTTCCATTGAGCAAGTTGAGGGTTTTAGAACTCTATGAAGAATATGACATACAGGGGGAACATCACTTAGAAGAGCTGTGGGGGGAGACTGACAGCGAGGTAAGTAACGTAATGTCTGTTTTACCTGGTTTAAATGTCAAAGTTATTAGATTTCCACAATCCATACGAATATGAATAGTTGTTTCTGGATTTGATTGTGTAAGCTTTTTTGAATCAACATTTCGAATCACACTCTGTGATCCATCATCAGGATAGAGAGCTCAAGGATATGAAAATTTGTTGCATACCTAACAAGTATAAAAAGAGGCAGAAGAATGTTAGAGAGGTAGGAGGCACAAGACCCAAGGGATGGTTTAAATGTATATTTCAATCCTTTTATAATTGATTTATGCTTTACATTTCTGTTGCAGGCCCCTATGCAGGCCCCTATGCAGTTAAGGCAGTTGATTATTTCTAATTGCCACAAATTTCAAGGTTTTCCAAAATCAATAGGACACCTCAAACATTTGAAAAAGATAAAAATCTCTAATGGCTACCGTGTTACGAGTCTGCCGGATGAATTTTGTCTTCTCCATTCGTTGGAACACCTGCAGCTTTTTGATTGTAACAAGCTATCATCACTACCGAGCAATTTCGGCAATTTGAGCAATCTGCGGCACCTAAGTTTGTATCATTGCGAGGAGTTGAGGAGGTTGCCGGTTACTTTTAAAAATCTGAAGCTCCTGGAACATCTCAATTTAGGGTGGTGTAAAGAACTCACATTCACGTCAGAGGACTTAAACTTTCTGGAAAACATAACAAAGCTCGAGTATTTGTACCTTTGTAACTGCTATCATTTGGAAGAGTTGCCTCGTCACATCACTAATCAGCTGTCCTTGAGAGAGCTCCGTTTCGACCATACCAATGTAAGGGAGCTACCAGATAACATAGGTCAACTCAGCAGGCTGAGAGAGCTCAGTTTCAGCAATACCGAAGTAAGGGAGCTACCAGATAACATAGGTCAACTCAGCAGGCTGAGAGAGATGAGCATAGATGATGTGTCGTTGACAAGCTTGCCAGCCTCTCTTGGAGATTTGTCTTCCTTAACGGATCTTACAATCAAGAATTGTAGTAAGCTGGAACGTGCAGGAGTGAAATCTCTACCAAAATCAATTAGGCAACTGAATAATCTTCAAAATCTGACAATAGAAGAGTGTCCAATCAGCGAATTGGATTTTGGGGCGGCATCATTACCTTTTGTATTGAGCAACCTGAAAAGCATAGATTTAAGTATGACAGAAGTGTGCAGAATTTCATTTTCTGAAGATTATTGTCCCCAACTGGAGAGTCTCACTCTTACCCGGAATCGTCAATTAAAGGAGATCGAAGCACTGCCAAGGACCCTCAAAGATATACGTTTGGTACACTGTGAAATGCTGAAGAACATTCCGAGTTTTGCAGGATTGGCTTCTCTGGGAAAATTTCATCTATATGGTTGCTATGGAATTGAGAAAATTAAAGGTTTGGAGAATTGCACAAGATTGGAAAAATTGGAAGTTGAGACCTGCTGGGAGGTGCCGGGTATAGAAAGCTTGGAACACATGCAGAATTTGAAGAGCCTGCAACTCAGAGCAAACAAGGGATCAGTTATTGGACGTTGTATTCAAAGGATTCAGGTAATAATAGTTTCTAGGAGTAAAAATTTCTAGTTAATTTCATCTGATTCCGCATTGACTAAATGTTGTGAAAAGAATTTGCAGAAATGGCCAGATGAAGAAATAATAATATGTGCACGGGCAGTCCCTGATGCGGCCTCACTTCTACACTCGTTACTCTCTCCGGATCTCATCATCCTTGACTCCATCTCCAACCGAGCAGTCCCCGAGTACGACCGAGCATTGGAACTGAAGACACCCTCCGATGATGGTGATGCCATCATGTTCTGTTGTGTTATAAATTGTGTTTCTTCACAAATGACAGTAATAATAAGAACTACATCTTGGGGAATAAATATATTAAAGGTTGAAAAGGGTAGATGGGCATGGGTAGGTGTCTTCCCAAAATCTTTTTTAGGAGAGACGTTACAAATCTATGAGCACCCGCGCAGTAAAGGGTGCAGAGAAGTGGAAAAAGGTTTTGTTGTGAGAGGGGCAGAGCAAACAACAATGGAGGCAGTTCGCAGTTTATTGCCCCTTTTTGAAAGTTAATGAAGCTACTAAACAAAAACAAATTTACGCTTGTACACATTATGAACATTGAATTTCACTTATATAGTGCATCTCTTTGATGGTGTTCAACCTATCACTATCTCTTCATGATTGAACTCCAATTTTACCTCATAAATTGTGTTTGAAAGTTCTTCTTCCTCGTCCCTCCAAAAATATGAAAGACTAGCAAGATGAAACTTCGAAATATGATCTTTGGCATGGAAAGACAATATTTATCCTAAAATTAAACACAATATGAAATTTTTATATGGATAAAATACAACATGAAGGCATAATATAAGGTAAATATCTTTGGCTTTAATATATATAGTTTGAAAAATATTGTAACGTGTGATTGAGTCTTTACAAAACTAGCTTATATATATTAAAAATAATCTATATATATAATAAGTGAGATATATTTTCTTATATTTATTTTAAAATTAATTTATTGATATAAATTATATATATTATAATGTAATTTATTTATTTTTTATGATTTATAATAATAATTATATTTAGATAATTTAAATTTTATATCCACTCCACTTTATCAAATTATATATTTTTTTATGGATATTCAATTACATAATTTTTAAAGTTAATCTTTATGAATTCATATTTCACAAGTGATAATTTAAATGATCAAAATTATTTCATATTAGTGAGAGAAAAAAATTATAAACTATTATTATATAAATCAATAAAAAATTAACTAAAACTAAATAATTAAATTTCAATAAAATAAAATACAATAGAACTACCACATTCCTGTACTCCAAAAAAACATTCAGTAAAATGTATATTAAAATAATTAAACAATTCACACATTATTATTTCATATTAATGAAAATAAATTCTTAGCTAAAAATAAACAATTAAATTCCAATAATAACTATTTTCCTTTATCAAATTTAAAATAAAAAATAAAAAGAGTGGGCGACATTATTGCATAGCATACTAGAAAGTCCAGTGAAGGAGAGGGCTTTTTCAAACCAGAAATCATTCTATGTGAATTTTAACCGAAGTTTATTTGAATGACCAAGCACGTACACCCTCGATGACCTAAACCCTTGCACATTTATTCACCATCCATCATGTTTCCATTTCAAATGATCTATATTCATTTTTAATTGCGTTTATTATTTTTAATCGCCCTTCATTTATTTATTTTTTCTAACTTTTTTAGAATGACCAAGCATGTATTTTGTTTGACATTCTTTTTTTGGGGAAAATACAATGTTGACGGTGAGGATTTATTTTCAATCTAAGATTTAATCTAGAGTTTTTATGTACATGGAATCTTTTATCTCATGTTGTTTTGTGATTGTAGGAAGCCTCTCGGCTTAATAAGTCACTAGGAATGCATAATCAAGAATTCAACCGCATGAAAAAATATACATATTTGAATACATCGTGAGGAACAAATTGTATGGAATAAGACACCAATATAATGAGAAATCAAGAACAATCCCGATTAATGAGGAAACCTTTTTCATGAGTTTGGACATGATTTATATTTTTGAGGTGTTCAATTTTAACATGTCTTCCAATATTCCTAATGATTTGAAATCACAATGTAGGAGTATGTGAGAGACAACCATAGTTACAAAATATTTTGGCTTCCACATCATAGGATTAAGGGTCAAAACAAAAAACTAGTCAAGTTCACTATGAGGTAGAACCATTTCATGTGGATTTTTTTGAAGACTATTTTAGTAAAACATATTATGCTCTTTCTCAAGTGTTAGGGGTAGATATTAAGGCATAGATTCTAGTGCGTTTGATGATGATGGTGGTAGAAAATGTGGAACATTAGGATCTCACTAGAATTTTTTACTATGCTTCATTTTATTTGGCATTCATAAAAACTTGGTGGCCACAAAGAAGGATGATAGAATAATCTACTCTAAGTGGTATTCTTTTTTTTCCACATATTATTATATGAAAGGATGAGTTGATGTTCTTTCTTTTATATGCCACATTCTTGCAACCACAACCTCAATGATTTTAATTTTGTAAAATAGTCCTCCAAAGTGTCAAAATTTCTTGGATTCAAACTGATGAGTTCATTTTCTAACTTGTGACTTCTTAGTTCATTAACCTTCCCAGAGATTTTTTTGAATGTTATCCAAACTTCATTTGGTGTTTTCAAGGCCTATACATGGAATAGAAGTTTTGGAGATAGGTTAAGACACAATAATCCAATGGCTTGATCATAATTATTAAACCATTTTTCATAATCTTTCAAAATATTGGGTTCTTTTATATTCCCATAGTTACCTTATATAATTCTTAATTCCTCAACAAAAGAGAAATGCTTAGTTTCCATTCATGATAATTGAAGGGTGTAAGTGATCTAATGGGTTTATTAGAATCCATGTTTAGTAGATTTGTTGCAAAAAATTGTGCAAAGAAATAAAGTACTGAAAGGGAAATATAGAAGTGTTCAAAGACACAACTCACAAAAGTGCTCAAAGGCACTACTCAAGTAACCCCCTTTCATTCAATATGAGACCCCCCCTAAATTTGGCACTATATAACTTAGTGTAGTGTAGGAAAATGCATACCATTGCATTTTCACACTTGTTTGGGCCCACCTTGCTTTTTTTCCCTTACTTATGTCTTAACTGGTCCTATTTTGCATCCACAAGCCTAATAAACTATATCTTTTTATGGCTAATCCCGAAAAACATCAAAGGATAAATGATAATTTAATGATTTTGGCTGTCTCCCTAATTTTTGGGTTGGGATTAAGATGCCACCTAGGGCATCTTTGTCCCCCAAAGGTCTATGGACCCTAATTTCAAGACACCTTTTTGGAGTTTGTGCCTCAAGTTTCATGCCTCAGGACTAAGATGCCACCTAGGGCATCTTAGCCCCCCTTAGGTTATTTTTTGGGATTTAATTTCAAATCTTGGTAGGATTTAGCCTCCTTTTGATTAATGAATTCATATGTCAGCTTGTTGTGGTGTAATTTTTGAATATTAAGCATGGATAAGTATAAATATAAGGTTCCTTTCTCTCATTTTCATATCTAAGAAATCTAAGCACTCTAAGATCCAAGCATTCAATTTTTCAAGCATTCAAGAGCAATTCATCAAGCATTTGGAGCCATCATCTAGATTCAAGCATCATATCAAAGATCTTCTTGCATCATGTGTGTTTTTGAGCTAACATTTGTGATGTATGGTTTTGATTCAAGCAAGCAATTCAATTCCATATATATCAAACATTCATTTGATTCAAGATCTATATCCAATCTAGTAATTTCACATAAGTTTGTAGATTTCATAACAAGGGTTTGGTGAGTTACAACATAACACTTTGTTCATTCATCATTTCCCTCCTTTATTTCATTTCGTTTCAAGGTTTAATTACCAACAAGGAGTCTAACCAAGGAAAACCCCCATTTACTAACAATCAAGAAGTTTTTCCTCCTTTGCATGTTTGTGATTACAGATTTAGGTTGAAGACTTGATGATCATTTGAAGTGCAAAGTTGCATTGCAAATTTTTCATCTTTACGAAAACTCACCTACAGGCCAAATCTGGAAGTTTTAGGACCTGAGATTTGAGAAGAAGGAAGTGTAGATGTCATTGAGCCTCAGGACCACATTTAGAAATTTCAAAAATTCTAGATGGGACTAAGTCACCACCTAGGGAATCTTAGTCCTCCCAAACTTATTTTACAGATATTCTTTCAGATCTAGTTTTGGTATCTAAAGATTTTGTATCTACCCTGAAAAATAACAACGAGGCTAAGGCAACAGTAAGGGCATCTTAATCCTCCATAGCATATTTTGACAACATTTTTACATTTCCAGAATTGTCATCACATTTCCAAATTTCCCAAGTATAGACATCCTAACTTGTTGTTGCATAATTTCATCATTTGCATCTATCATTTAGCTTGCATTACTAGGTTTTGTAAATTGAATGCTAAGTTGTCTTTTTCAATATTTTGCTTGGTGGTGAACCCCTCAAAGCTCAAAGAACCCTTTCCTAGGTCTTCCTTGTTGAGAATTGACTCACCTTTAAGGTTTATAGTCAATCCAATTTGGATTCCTAGGACATTATTGAATGACCAAGAGGGAATAGTGGGCATTTCACCCACCCCACCATTTTTCTTTGGTTCACTTAGTGCATAGGCTAATCCAATTTGGAATAAAAAATTGAACCTTATAACAATAGTGTGAAATCATTTCCAATGGATCAAACTCGAAAAATTATTTACCTTGTCAAAAAATGACACTCGATTTTGAGTTGTTGATCAAAACATACAATAATTTTACTAGGTGTTTATTTTGCTTTTCACAAAGTAGACTAAAAATTTGTTAAAACAACACAATTTATAAATTGTCTTGACATCAATTTGTTAGCAATCAGATCACCTTCTCATTGACTATTTACACTTGAAAATCTAACTCCTTGTTTATAAGTTATACGAAAAAATGACAACTACCCCCTTTTACAAGCATTTGATTGTTTATGAAAAATACTATCTTAATTTTGATGACCAACAATAATTTTTTTTTAAAATGATTTACATACCCACCAAAAAAAGATTTCTTGGAGTGTTGACCACCAAAAGGGGAATATTGACCAGTTTAGAGAACACAAAGTTTGGAAGTTATTATAGAACTCTTGATGTCATGTGGATTAAATGTCAACTTGAAATGTTAACTATTGCTTATATTGCTAATTGTATTGAAATATTTAAGCTCACAAATAGTTCACATGGTGCTTGTGGATTAGTAAATATAAAAGGGTTATTGGAAATAGGAAGCCAAAGATCTACTCATAATTTTGAATGGATGGTGACCTTTTCTTACGTGCTAAGGGTGTGTGTGAATGAAGCTACATGTTGGACTGCTAAGACCAAGTCAAATGTTGGTGGATTTTGATAACAAAATGACTACAATAGAGTATATAGGGAAGAGGGGTGAGTAGTTGTCCAGGATAACTTTGTCATCATGTAGCAATCGACTAGAATATCATAGGAACTTCATTTGTTTTAAATGTGGATTGTCCTCTTATCTATCTATAACTAAGGTTTAGAGGTGTGACTCATCATGCAACTTTCTATATCAACACATCTACTAAGAAATGTCCAAATTTTGACTTTTAAAATATTTGAATGAAAATTAACCATGGTACCTATTGTTTATTTTTTAGAACCAAACTTAATCTCAATCCTAACCTACGAGCTTGCCACAACTCAATTATTAGCTAGGTTGAGGATTGGCCAGCACTTAAGTAAAGTAATTAATACTTCACTTCTTCTCTTCAGGCTCTGTGAGACCCAAGGAGGGTAATCCCATGCATACTCATAATATCTCACTTTAGGTCAAGAGTATTTCTTCACACAGATGCACTATATCAGGAAAATTACCTTATCTAAGGCTCAATAGACCTCAAATAAAAGTATTACTTATTTCAAGGAGTGCATTTACATACTTAAAGTTGGGAGGATGTAGTTTAAAGTATTTTGTGAATCATTCTTCGTCTTGAATCCTAGGCCCAATTCAATATTGGATCAACTAACTACAAGATAAACTAATAAAACAATTAGTGCTTTATCTAAGGGAATAAAGAGTTACAATTGGTAATCAATCGGTAATATAATTTTGATTTAATTTCATAAATTAATAGACTATTAAAATGTCACTTTGTAACATCTAACTCATTGTGTCTGCAAAATATCACTTCCTTATTAAATCCTATATCATTTTCTTACAAACTAATGAGCTCATTGTAGCATTTAATCAATTCATTGAACTGAAGCATAAAAAAAATTCATCCATGTTGTCCATATGACAAAAATAAAAATGAAACTGTCATTAACAAATTCATTCATAACTTTGACAAAAAACCCATAGGAGAGCAACATTTTGAAACTAAAATTCTTCTTCATTTCTGACATTGCTTTGTAAAACAACATTTAAGATTCATAAATAGTATAACTTTCATCTTAAATTTCCTTCTGATATATATACTAGAGTATCCATTTACATTCTATTTTTCTTTTAGAGCGTAGTATTTACTATATGACCAGTATTCGTTGTCACAACATTCATTGTTTGAAACAAAAAAGATTTCATTCATATCTTCTCGAAGACTTCCACATCAACAAGGGAAAGAAAAATACAAGCCATGGACACACATAAACAAATACCTCCTATGCAAAGACCATGGTTTCATCAAAAACTAAAACAAGGCAATGACCCTATTCAAAGTTTTTGGCATCTGAAAATGCCCGACCACTCCTTATCCTTGATGCAATTGGAGGGATTATTAGTATTTCGTCATCAGAGCTCCCATATGGCACCAAAGAATGGATGTATTGGCCATAGTCTGAGTATGTATTAGCTTCAACATCTGAAGGAGTATCAAAAAGCACAATAGGAGAATTGTGTTTTCCCAGGCAGGTCTTGTGGCTCTTCTCTTTCTTCCTAGCCTTCTTCACTGTTTGCACCAGTTCCTTCCCTTTAAGCTCAACCACTTCTCCTGGAAGGGTCCTATTCCTCAAGTGGTAAGTACTCTACATAATTGATCTCTTCTTATGGCCTCTAGCCATTATTTTACCCTTTGAAATCTCAAGGGAAACCATGGATTCCTGCTCAATCATGTCTTCCTGGCACTCAAACACACTTAGCCAGCTAGACCTCCTAACAAGAAGAATTGTTGCACCAGCTTTTCCCATTTCATTAGAACTAGTAGAGTGATAATTAAAAGGATTTTTGACTCAAAAACCATAGGAGAAACACCCCAATAGGTGAAGCCACAATACTGGTTTACAATTGAAGTGAGGAAGGAAAACTCAGAAAAAATGAATGCATGGCAAAAAACTTGATTTTAGGGGTTTGTATGAACCTATTGGTTCGACCGAACCCATTAGGGGCTCGCTAGAACCAGGGTTTTGGCAAACCCTTTTAATTCTTTCTCACCAAAATAGCCAACAAAATCCCTTATAGAAGGGGGTTTTGAATGAACCCTAGTTTGAACAAACCCCTAGGGGTTCGTTAGAACCCCCCTTATCCCTCATCCCCCTTTTGAGACACAAAAAAGCTAAATTTTGGCACTTCAGAGCTTGGGTTGAGAATGAAAATGGAGGAATCTTCACAAACCCAACTAGAATCAGGTAGTCCTCAGAACGAGCTATCCAACAAATATAATTTTCATATGTTTCAAAGGTTTTATTATGTATTTGTTTTTTAGTTTTATTAAACATAGGTTTTTCATAGAAAATGAAGGTCTTTGTTTTGCACATGTGGAAAAATAGTAGATTATCAAAAACAAAAATTGAAAAATATGAGTGCACTAGATATTGAATCCTTGACCCAACAAAAAAAAAAGAATTTTGATATATACGAAAAAATTATGTGTTATACGGTCGCACTATGTCTGAATTGTAATTGGCTTGACTTCAAAACTTGAATAAAGAAAAAATATTCAATAAAAAACTATCTAACCAAGTGGAAGCACTAGGTATTGGAGTTGTGAATCTAAATTTGAAAGAATTAGAATTTTATCCTTCATGGAAAAAAAGTTATGCGTTATATGGTGTGCACTACTTTTTAAAAATGTTGTTTTTTGAATAAAACTAGTTTTCATGGGAGATGGAAAAAGAAGTGCAATTTGATTCCAAAAATTTTGAAAAAAATATTTTTAGAATCTACAAACAAAATGTGACAAGACTCTAGTTTGCATCATCTTCAAATTCTTCACAATTTAGCCGCTATAGGTGCCTAAATGTGAAGATTTAGTTAAAAATAATAATTTTAGTGTCCAATTTGGCCAAAAATTATAAACCACTATTGTGGGATCACCCTAACCCCAATAATTACAACTAGTTCAAGCAAAAAAATTCCTAAGAGACCAAAGAACTCAATTTCATACCAACCTACCCAAGATGAGAAAATTCAACTCTAGATAGACCAACAACCTTTTACTTCATTTCACACTTTTCCTCACACATTCTTCAGACTGAAAAGATAGTGAGAATAAACATCGATCATCTTGCATTAAATAGAAAATTTGAGTATGAAAAATTAATGATTCAAAAATCCTTGCACGAGTGAATTGGTGACTTATCAATTTGGCTCTGAATTTGGTCCATTCATCTTAGAGAAAGTAAAATTTCATCTAAGGTGGCCATGAGCATCATTTTTCAACCGTTATCAACTTGCTCCTTGAAAATAGCGATGTTATCTCAAACACTGCCACATTCCTCTCTAACCCTGATTAATCATATGTGTTTTGACAATTAGCATGTATCGCCAACCTAATCTATGCTCTTCATTAATATCAGTAGAGTACATAATTAAGGCTAGTTTTTCTTAGAGAGGAACTTTCTTTTTATGCTTCATCGCAGATCCTCCCCAAAGTTTGGGGTGCAATTAGTGATGAAGTCATTTATGTGATGATCTTTAGTCCATTGAATCATCCTATTGTAAAACTTTATCAATGGTCCTCTAGTCATTTCCCTACTTCCCTTTTTGCTTTACACAGAGTCCCCTGAATCCTACCACATTACCCCTTTCATTAATGGTCATTGCTTGTCCTTGATTTACTTCATCTTCGCTCGACTCCATCAACAATGTAAACATCCTTGCAATGATCTTTAGCCCCTGATTATGCTGCCTAACCTCTTGTCACATTCATCCTTCCATTGTGCATCTCTAATTCCAACTTTGCGCCTAGGATCCTATCGGTGACAAGAGATGTTATGGAGGCACCAAATTTTGGACATGTGCACTTGCATAAAATAAATGGCACAAAATCATCTCTCACAGGATCATATCAAATTAGCAAAAGAAAAAAGTTTTAGAGGACACCCATTGCTTATCACTAATTCAGAACTCAAGTTCTGAAATGGATCTATGATGAGCAATATAACATAAGGCCTCCGCTCATCACTAATTCTCCTCATATATTTTGCAAGCAATCAATGATGAGATGATTTACAACATTTATAAGGTCTATCACATTGCTAATGTGAGAATTAGATTCAAAACATATCCACGATCGTGTGATATCACATCATATCGCTCATCGCTACTTCAAGTTTATCTTCTCAATGGCCATCTATGATAAGTGATAAGAACACAAGGCTAGAAGCATTGTTCATCACTATTACAAATTTGAAATCTCAAAATCCATTAGCAATGAGCGACATCAAAGGAAGACATCATTCCATTGCTCGTTGCTAATTCAAGGTGTAAACCTATGAATAAGTCAGTGATGAGTGATATAGCTATGAGGGTCATCGGGACTTAAGTGGAAGTTTTTAAGCACATGTGCTTAAGTTGTTCTAAAAGAGGGGACTTCTTTAGGAAAACATGAGAATAGTAGGCTCAATACTTTTGAATCATGTGAAACAAAGGTTGTAAAGGTCAGAAGATTATTTCCTTAACCCTAAAGAGACAGGTGATTAGACATAGACACAAGAAGGGCTAGCCACATGATGACATTAATAGACATGAATTTTTTTGTGACTGCCAATAGGCACTACATATTTAGCAACAAAATAGAATTCCAAGCAACTAAAATGAACAAAACCCTACATCATATGTGACAAAAAAATTAGGTAAAAATTCTTAGGGTTTTAATATGAGTACTTCATATTTTGTAAAATTTGAAAGTGCCATTAGTGACTCTCTCTAGGGACATCTAAATTCCTTAGTGAATAGAGTGAGAATTTAGATCCTTTGGAGAAGCAGACTAGGTGCCTACTCCATTGGGTAATAGAGTCAAAAAGTCATCTCTACTTGCCACCACTTTGGCTTAACAAGTCAAACCATATCTGATGGCCCAATGCCACCAAAACTATAGGCCTTTTATTACCTCTATCATATACAAATTTTTCATCACACCTCACTTAATCCAATCTAAAAACATCACTAAAATATGCCTAACAAGTCATGCTAGAATTTCTAATATCATCAAAAAAATTATACCTACCATGCATTTGAGTATCAAGCATACCCTTAAAATACTAAATTGCATGTGGCAGTAATTCATAATTTTTATCATTCAAAACATTGTCAAGTTCAAAACAACCTTCCTCAATGTTTTTCCCATTACCAAATTGCAAGGAATTTTCATCCAACTGAAAAATCTAGCACTCATATCATGTTGCATAGCTAGTACTATCAAGCTTAATCTTCATAGTAGTTTGCATGTTTGAAACAATTATAAGGACTAATCAAAAGATTATGCACATCATGCAAACTATCTCCAAGTGTATGTAAAGAGATACACTTATACATTGACACATATTGTAACTGTTCCTCAACATGCTAGTATAAAGAATTACCAAGAATCTCTACCCTATCCTTATTCTTACTGACTTTGATATTTTCTAAACATGTCATGTTAACACCTTCAACATTCACATATTGTTCAAAAGTGAGCAATTTTGGTTCAAAAATATAATATGTTTTCTCTTTGGAATCAACCCCTATATCCATACAAAAAAATTCATAACTAGGCCCATCCAAAATAGAAAATAGATACTTATCCAAATCTGCATTAGAATTCTCATAATTTGGCTTATCAGATATACAAACTTCATGGAACTATCTATTGTTCTTAACTTATTAACACAAGTATCTAAACCTACATTGAAGTCTGCACATTTTCATTCTCACCGTATAATGCATTATTGAAATCAAAAAGCTACTTGATTCCATTTACAATACCATCATGCTAACGAACTAGTTTATAACTAGAAGGAAAATCAGATATCCATGTTTCATATCTTGCATAATAAAGACTATCAGCAGTATCAAAATCAACATGAATATTACACAATAACTGAGGGTTATTCATGTGAGCACATTTCTCATATTCAATGGTTAATAGATTTGAAATTTGTTCACCATTTAGTAGACCATAGTTCTGATCCATTCTTTCAACCACTCGTTTCTCTTGACCTCCAGTAGAAATAAATGATTTACCAAGTTGTAAGTCAATACATACCAAGATATTACCATCATCAAAATCTAGAAACTTCATGCATTGGGTTTCATCATTGAGTTGATCATTTATATCTTCTTGAAAGTAAAGAGAAGCATTTTCACTATTATGAGCATCAATGGTGAACATTGCAACACTCTTAACTTCTTCCTTCTCAAGCATGCACTCATTTGTATCTAAAACTGGGGATATTTGATCATTTGTATCCACACAGCTATTGGTTTCATCAACATGTTTATTCACAATTGAAGACAATAGATCTTGCACATATTCATTCCTCACTTTCTCCATATTATCTAAACATGTGCAAGCCATCTACATACTCAATATTTTGAAATCCTTCAATAATGCACTAGATCCCTCCTCAAAAGCTTCAAAATACATATGAATGAAATCTGGTGTAGTAGGTCTAAAACTTTCAGGGATTAGTGCAAGAACAACAACAAATTTTTGACTGTAAGCAACACTTGACTCTTCATCTTGTTTCCTAAGTTGTTTTAATTTTGTGACAAGATCAAAAGGTTCCTTTGCAAATTCTTCTCTATACGCATCCACTAGTTTATAGCAGTAGGGAAAGGACTTCTTAGGAAAACTTAACTACCAGTCCCTAGCTTTAGCTTCAAGGGATCTAACAAAAAATCTTATCCACATATCCTGATGTGCAAATGAGTGTTTCACCATGAAGCTATAAAAACTTTGTACATGTGTATCTCCTTCACACACATTGTATCCATTAAACATAAGCATCTGTTTATAGACTCAAGATGGCATACTTTTAACCTTATAATAAATCCATGACAAGTCTAATTGGTCATATAATGGATCAAAAGAATTGAGAAAAGGTGCAACACTTTGGCTAGTAGATCTAGTATGACTATCTCTTAACTGGGTTTGCATAGCCATTAGGTGCCTTCTATTCATCTCTTTAACTCCTCTTTTGAATATAGCTCTCCATTTTGGCCTTATCCTAGGCTTGTTCATACTTGGGTTCATGCACCTTTTTGTATCAACTATCTGAGGATTTTCAGACTCATGAAGCTTCTTAACAACATGCATCCAAGTTTCTAGTGGCATGGTTATTTATCCTTGATAATCCATGGATGTATGCAAATTTGGTTTTAACTAGTGGTGCACAATCACAACTATAATAATATGAAGGATCACTAAGACAGTTGCTAATGTGATGGTAACTTGGGCCTTTAACATGTGATAATGCAAATGGATAGTAATTCTTAAGATATACAACTTCATTCTAATGATCCATATTAGCAAGTTTGTGAATTCTTAGACAAACACTTTGAATGGAACTATAATAGCATTCAATATGTTAGTTTTAACAAATGAAAGTAGGAAAAGAACCATGTACCTTCACACTTCTATTTTTTGCAACTTTGAATAGAGCACTTTCAAGTTACAATAACAAACAACCCTTCATGTGTGTAAATTGTAAAGCAGAGTTGTCACCTCTTTAACGAGAGGAAAACCTTTGAAGCAAGAAGCCTTTCTTTGAGTTCTTCTAGAAGAGTCACTTCACATTATTTTGAATTTGGGGCTGCTACGAATCAATTTGTAGATCTAGAAATTCTTCAACTTCTGAACCAAATGTTCATTTATTCTTTTTGACTCCTTCCAAATGGTCTTCAAAAAATTTGCATAAGAGATGCCAGGTTGTTCCCCAATAGAGTCACCATTTTTGTTGGTTATTTTTTTAGAACCAAACTTAATCTCAATCCTAACCTATGAGCTTGCCACAACTCAATTATTAGCTAGGTTGAGGATTGGACAACACCTAAGTAAATTAATTAGTACTTCACTTCTTCTCTTCAGGATCTGTGAGACCCAGGGAGGGTAATCCCATGCATACTCATAATATCTCACTTTAGGTCAAGAGTATTTCTTCACATAGATGCACTATCTCAAGAAAATTACCTTATCTAAGGCTCGACAGACCTCAAATAAAATTATTACTTATTTCAAGGAGTGCACTTACATACTTAAAGTTGGGACGATGTAGTCTAAAGTATTTTATGAATCATTCTTTGTCTTGAATCCTAGGCCCAATTAAATATTGGCTCAACTAACTACAAGATAAACTAATAAAACAATCAATGCTTTATCTAAGAGAGAAAAGAGTTACAACTAGTAATCAATCAGTAATACAATTCTGATTGAATTTCAAAAATTAATAGACTATTAGAATGTTACTTTGTAATGTATCTAACTCACTATGTCTACAAAATATCACTTCCTTACTAAATCCTATATCCTTTTCTTACAAACTAATGAGCTCATTTTAGTGTTTAATCAATTCATTAAACTGAAGCATAAAATGAATTCATTAATTTTGTGGAAATGACAAAAATACAAATTAAACTGTCATTAACAACTTCATTCATAACTTTGACAGAAAACATATAGGAGAGCAACATTTTGAAACTAAAATTCTTCTTCATTTCTGACATTTCTCTGTAAAACCACATATAAGATTCATATACAATATAATTTTCATCTTAAATTTTCTTCTGATATAGCTACTAGAGTATTCATTTACATTCTATTTTTCTTTTAGAGCATAGTATTTACTATGACCATGTCTAGACTCAAAATTCTAAACTCTCCCCCTTTTCAGCCATGAAATCCCCTTTATATAAAAATAGGAGAGCAACAAGCACCCGACTGAATTACAATTTCATTTTTCATTTGAGTTCATTTCAAAAATATAATTCTAACCGACTCCTTGAAGAACTCCCAGGCGGTTTCATAAGTAATCATTTGAGAACAGGGAAGGACAAAAGGAAAAAAGCATGTGTAAAACACTAGTAATCGTTGTCACAACATTTGTTGTTTGAAACAAAAAAATATTTCATTCATGTCTTCCTCGAAGACTTCCACATCAACAAGGGAAAGCAAAAGAAAAACCATGGACACACAAAAACAAATACCTCCTATGCAAAGACCATGGTGTCATCAAAAACTAAAACAAGGCAATGACCCTATTTAGATTCGTCGACATCTGAAAATGCTTGACTGCTCCTTGTCCTCGATGTAATTGGAGGGATTTTTCAATACATCATCATCAAAGCTCCCATATGGCACAAAGAATGGATGTACTCGCCATAGTCCAAGTTTGTGTTAGCTTCAATATCCAAAGGAGTATTAGAAAGCACAATAGGAGAATTGTGTTTTCCTAGGTGGGTCATGTCAGCTTTTGTCTTTCTTCCTAGCCTTCTTCACTAGTTGTGCCAATTCCTTGCCTTTAAGCTTGACCACTTCTCCTGGAAGGGTCCTATTCCTCAAGTGGTGAGTACTTTGTACAATTTATCTCTTCTTATGTCCTCTATCCTCCTTTTACCCTTTGAAATCTCAAGGAAAACCATGGCTTCCCGCTCAATCATGTCTTTGTGGCACTCAAACACACTTAGCTGGCTAGACCTCCTAATAAGCAGAATTGTTACACCAACTTTTCCCATTTTGTTAGAACTAGCAAGGTGATAATTAAAAGGATGTTTTACTCAAAACCCACAGAAGAAACACCCCAACCCCAGTAATTACAACTAGTTCAAGCAACAAAATTCCTAAATAGACTACAGAACTCAATTTCATACCAACTTACCTAGGACGAGAACATTCAATTCAAGATAGACCAACAACCTTTTACTTCATTTCACACTTTTCCTCATGCATACTGAAAAATAAAAAGATAATGAGAATAAACATTGATTGTCCTACATTAAATAGAAAATTTTATCATGCAAAATTAATGATTCAGAACTCTTTACGCGAGAAAATTGGTGACTTATCAGTTTGGCTCTAAATTTGGGCCGTTCATCTTAGAGCAATTAAAATTTCATCTAAGGTGTCCATGAGCATCATTTTTCAACCATTATCAACTTGCTCCTTGAAAACAACAATGTTATCTCAAACACTGCCATGTTCTTCTCTAACCCTGATTAAGCATATGTGTTCTGATAATTAGCATGTATCACCAACTTAATCCATGCTCTTCATTAATATCAATGAAGTACATAAGGCCAGTTTTTCTTAGAGAAACTTTTTTCTTATGCTTCATCACTTCATCGCTGATCCTCTCCAAATTTTACAATGAAATTAGTGATGAAGTCGTTTATGTGATGATCTTCAGTCCATTAGATCATCCTTCTTTAAAACTTTATCAACGGTCCTCCAATCCTTTTGCTACTTCCCTTTTTGCTTTAAATGGAATCC